>CAXKVI010000006.1:41856422-41967872 GCA_964058755.1 Campiglossa producta | reverse complement strand
AACACGCCATTTTCTGACCCACTCATAAGCGCCTTCGCTACAAACAGTGAGGTCTATAACCTCCCTACGAGCTTTAGTTATAAAAGTAGGCTCGTTACCCACGTTACAAACCACCAGGTTAGTTGTTAGTAGGTAGTCAAACAGAGACTCGCCCCTAGCGTTAATATCGGAGCTTCCCCACTGGACGTGATGAGCATTAGCGTCAGCTCCAATAATAAGATGGCCCGTACAGAAATTGTCCACCAGATCTTTCACCTCCTTTTGTGGAGGAGGTTCTTCGGCGTCATAGGGCATATAGACCGACGCCATCGTTAGGCTGGTGCTGCCGACTGTTAAGCTGGCAGCTGTAACGTCACCATTTGAGTAGTTGGGTAATAGAAAGGTGTTTAGCTCAGACTTTACCAAAATACAGGTTCTGACCTTGCCCTCATCATTGGCTTGGATGAGCTTGTACCCCTTAGTCCCCAATCCACAGATCCTAGAGCTATTGACCCAGGGCTCTTGGATAAGGACCACGTCTACGTCGCCTTTAGAAAGACGATTGCTTAAAACAGCCGAGGCTGCTTTAGATTTGTGCAGATTTATCTGAAGCACCACCAACATGAGAGAGCTCAGACATCCCTGCCGCCAGCGTGTCGTCGAGGTCTGGCCTGTTCCGGGGGCTGTCTCTCAACGAGGAGTTGTTCAGAGCACCTGCACGATTTGGCGTGGCGGGAACCCTGCTGTCTGAAGCAGCATCAACGTTAGTGTGCTCAGGTTTAGCCACGATCGTGACGTCGAGGCCTTCTTCGTCAAGCAGGCTTTCTTCTATCGCCGAGTTGTTCGCAGCACCATCGCAATTTGACGTGGCGGATAACATACTTTCCGCGTCGGACTCCTCTGCTTCCCCTTCCGATGCCTCGATCTCCGAGTCCTCCGGAGCGTCCGGAATAGCAGCGCGCTGTGCATCGCCACGGTATACGTGGATCACGATCTGACCCAAGCCGTAATGCACTCGTCCGTTGCACCGTTTAAGGGGCTCGAGCGCCTCCTTATTCAGAGTGATAACCACCTGTCTATTGGGCCCAACCACATCAACGACCAGATTGACGCCCCAATCCTGCGTCGGGAGAGACGGATTCCAGACCTGCAGCATCTCAAGAATATTCTCGGGTTCTGCAGGGACGGCAGGAATCCATGCCCTTGCCCTTGGCCGAGCAGAAATGTCCTTCCAGTCGACGACATCTAGTCTTGCTCCTGGATAGACTTCACCCAGTCTTGCAACTGCTGCCTTATACAGTGCGACAGTTCTTGCATCCTCGCACGCGAATATTTTGATCTGACCTTGGTGCCAGCCCGCGTCAGTACCTCGCGGCGGACTACCCGGAGACTCACGCATTAAGTGGAGGAGGGCCCTGCCCATTTCATTCCGGACATACAGCCACTGGTCTTTGGGGATGGACCAACGGTCGTTACCTCGGTCAATGAAACCTATAAGGATTCTGTCCTTGGTTACTTCAGCAAAGCTGAGTTTTCCCACTACGGGGTTGACCTGATGCCGCTTCGGATGGGGGTCTACCTCTCCGTCCGATCTCTGGCGTTTGAAGGGATTACCGTTCACCCTCTTAGGCCCATAGGGCCTCTGGAAATTTGGTATCAGAGCTTTCGCTTCCTCCACCATCTTCCTTTCTTCCGGCGACAGCTTCTCCTGCGATGCTCCCTCATATTTTTTAAGGATCCTTGCGGCCTTTCTTTTATCCCAGTACGCAAAGCGTCGGGGAGATGCCTCTTTGGGGGGATTCAGACTCGTAGTTGCCATCGCGGTCTCTCCCTTTGCGGCGTCGTCCTTCTCTTTCGAAACTCTGAAACCAGGTCGTGAGACCATTGCCCCAGATGTGAAGAGATTGGGTTTCGTACCAGCGCTTGATGGAAGTTTAGCTTCCGCCGTTTTCTGCTTGACTGCGTAGGCAGCCGCACTGTTGCTTGCTCCCATCAAGTCACTCTTACTTGATAGCAGTTTGGGGGATGACTGACCCGTAGTTTCCATCGCTGTCGGCCTCCCAGTTAACTTTGAGGCGGAGTTTGTCCTCCGGCGTTGTGTTTTCGCTTGCTCCAGCATAGTTCTTCTCTGCTGCGGAGTAAACGAAGTCGTTAATTGCTTTGTATTTTGTGTGTTCTTCATCTTGTTCGTACGACCCCTCGCCGGACAAGGCCAGCTTAGGGTCAAGGGTAGTGTAAGGGGAAGTGTGTCGTCCGCCGCGGCAGAGCCCCATACCGCGGTAAGACCATAGTTACTCCCTGAGGCGGCCCGGTATCAGTGAGGCTCCGTTCGACTACAGCCACGATTTGCCTCCCGGCTGCAAACGTCCAATGGGCACGGTATCGCATAACACCCTGGATTGGGAGGGAAAAGTTTTGCACATTTATATAGCGAGCCGCTTGCTTCAAGACAGACGCCCGCTTACAGCCGCACCTCTTGGTGTACAGACGCTGCGAAAAAGACCCCGGTGAGCCCCCCGGGGCTCCCTCTCTTTCTGCCTCGAGCCTAGGTAGCTCAACGTTGCCCAGAGTGCACGAACGAGGACGCAAGAGTCGGGATTGAGCGCGGTCACTCAGCAACCACACCCCATTACACTCCTTTAATATATAAAAAAAAAAAAGAAGATTTAATTAACCAATGATACATATAAAGCGTAATATAAAATAAATAAAAAATAAAAATAAAAATTTTATTAAAATATCAGTAAGAAAATTAATTTTAACCTCCCCTTATCAGTAAGAATAATATTTTTTTTTCTCAATTCCCTGCATAAGTAATAAAACTACTTTTAAATTCCCTGTATCATAAAAATATTAGTAAGGAAATTAACATAGGAGATTTAGTTTTAGTTAGAGAAGAGGCCTCCCATAAGTTAGAGAATAGATATACAGGAAACTATAAAGTTAAAGCCATTGATAAAAATAACAACTATACATTAATTCCACATAGCATAGGAGATAGCAATAAAAACAAAAAGGAAATCGTAATTCATAAGAATAGGCTTAAACCAATTTAAAAAAACATTTAAAAATAAGCATAGCACTTTATCCATAATAAATTCGTAATACAAAAAAAAAAAGGCATTTTTTTACACAGGCATTCAAATTTACTCAATCCGATATACGGCACAAGCCGTATACAAACAAACACAAAACAATGGTAACAAGACACTAAACAATTAAAATTTTGTCAATCCAAACAAAACGTCAAACGGTTCATTAACTCAGAAAAATAGACATATATAGTTGATTACAAATATATATATCTATTTTTTTTAAGGGGGAAGGTGTAGTATTACATAAACACACCGCCCTTTTTCGTCTAATTGTCATGTGCACAAAAATGCATAAACAAATAAGAGTGTAAACAACAACACTTTACCCAAATTAGTTACAATGAACTCAACGGGAGTTTATGCAAAGACAGCACATGCCGCATATAGCGAGAGTCTTGTTACACTTGTGCGGATGGTCAAAGACACCGCCAAAGACAGTCGCATTGCCTAACTGAGTCACAACGCCAGTTCGCCAGTTGGCCAATACGACTGTCATACCGACACATTTATTGTATACTGTAAATAGTTTGTAAGTATTAGTGTAAGAATTTTGTATAAAAGAAAGTTAAGTCAATAAAGAATTACATTCACTGATCGAACTTCCAACGTTTTAATTGATCGTGGCTATAGAACCCAGCAAAGACAACAACAAAACCACCAAAAGGATAATTAAGAAATTTAAAATTTAAGACAGCTATAAGTACAAAAAAAAAAAAAAAAAAAAAACAATCAGGGAAAACTGTTTTTCTAATTCATATTTTTTCTTTGAAAACAGGGTAGTTAAATACGAACCACATCAAATTATAGAAAACAAAGAAGAGCTCCCTGATAAATGGTTGACTATTTTCGCATGCGTTGCTGCATGTTTAATTGTCGCAATTGCAATTTTAATAAAAAATTATATAAAGAATAAATTGAGACAATTGAACAATGTGCAACAACGCATCTAAACAAAAATTGTATATGCCAAGAAATGAATAATTGGCAAGAAATCCACGATACATTAACTGAAGAAAAAACAAAAGCTAATAAGTCATATAAATGTATAAATAAAAGTACCCCCATAACAACAGAAACATTAGTAAAGCATCTGAACATAATTTTGGAAGCCTTAAATAGTATAAGACAGGTTATCAAGGTAGGAACTCTTATACTTACCGAAGAACACCAAAAAGAAGCTTACCAATTTTTTTACGCCGTACGAGATAGATTGGTATCTTCTCTAGCTAGGCACAATATAGAAATAACAATACCAACCACAGTAAAGGAAGAACTCCAGGTTGATTTTACTTTACTTTTATCAGAACGTGGTCGGAGCCGAACTCCATCACCTTCTTTGAATCAGACTCCACCAGTGGACAAAAACAAGGAACTAAAAACCCCAATCATCCCAATTACAAACGTCACAATGCCACAATCCGTAGTTGAATTTATTAAATCTGCTTCATCAGTGCTACCAGAGTTTGATGGTAAGCCGGAGAATTTACACAGCTTCTTAGACGCCCTTGATCTACTTGATCAAATCAAAGATACTCACGAAGCCGTTGCAGTAACAATGATAAAGACCAAACTAAAAGGAACGGCAAGAAATTTTATAAGTAATGAAAACACGATTGAACAAATAAAAGCAAAGCTGAAAAGCGCGATAAAAGGTGAATCGGTAGAGGTTTTAACCGCCAAACTCCTAAACGTTCAACAACGTAGTAAAACGGCTAACCAATACACAACAGAAATAGAAAAAATTACCAAATCATTAGAAGGAGCTTATATCTCGGATGGACTTAACCCAGACTTGGCTACGAGATATTCAACACAAGCAGCAGTCAAAGCTATGTGCAAAAACTGCTCTAATGACAAGGTCAAAATGATAATCCAAGCGGGAACGTTCACAACAATGAACGATGCAATCTCTAAGTTCACCAACAGCTGTACCGAAATAATGGGCAGCTCAAACACGATTTTGAATATACACCAACAGAGTCAGTACCGGAGTAATTTCTGCGGTGGTTACCGAAGTAACAATTATGGGAACTACCAAAGTAGGAGATTTAGACCACAACCGAGATACAACAATAACTCGAGATCCAACAACAATAATAATAACCGAAGAGGATCACAAGCCCAAAACGGCAATAGATCCTACAACCAGACCCGTAACGTGCGCAGCTGCACCCAGACGGAAAACCAGGAAACTCCACCTTAAAATTAAAAGAAAGAAAAATATGCGTACTAAACCTAAATCTAAACAGCTATATATCTACAAGGACATCCCTAAATAATTCTATTTCAAAATTTTTAATTGATACGGGAGCAGACATTTCCATTATAAAAATGCATCAAATTAGCAAAACTCACAAAATTAATAAAGAACAAATTACAGATTTAAAGGGCATCGGTCAGGGAATAACCAGCACATTAGGCACAATTAAAGCGGATTTAAAAGGTGATGACCTTCTAATTTACCACAAATTCCATGTTGTAGAAGACGACTTTCCAATTCCATGCGACGGAATAATAGGACTAGATTTCATAAAGAAATACAATTGTATCTTAGATTATAGCAAAACAGAGGATAAATTAATCCTAAGGCCATATGATTTTCCCCAAACAATAACAATGCACCTAACAAATTGTCTGTCTGTCAACACACTTACTATCCCTGCTAGATCTGAAGTCATTAGACAAGTTAAAGTAAATACCGATAACAAAAACATCTTCATACCACACCAACAATTATCTGAAGGCATTTTCATAGCAAACACTATCACAGATAAAGATCAAACTTTTGTTACAATTATCAACACAACACATAAAAACACAACTATTCATAATTACAAGATTAATACCGAAAATTTAGACGATTACATACTAATTAAAACAAACACACACAATAAAAATTTTGACGATACAGAAAAATTGAAAAGATTAACCAAAAACTTTCCAAAATTTGTCAATTCTCAGTTAACAATATTATGCACAGAATTCATAGACATATTTGCACTAGAAACAGAACCAATTTCTTCTAATAACTTTTACAAACAAAAATTATACATGAAGGAGGACACTCCTTTTTACATAAAAAATTATAGATTGCCTCAAACGCAAAAAGGGGAAATAAGCAAACAAGTAAATAAGCTAATCGAAGATGACATAATAGAACCCTCCATATCGGAATATAATAGCCCAATCTTATTAGTCCCCAAAAAATCACTCCCAGGAAAAACAGAAAAAAGATGGAGATTAGTGGTAGACTACAGACAGGTAAATAAAAAGCTAGCAGCAGACAAATTCCCACTTCCAAGGATTGACGATATTTTAGATCAATTTGGAAGAGCAAAATATTTTTCATGCCTAGACCTTATGTCAGGTTTTCATCAAATCGAATTACACCCCGACTCCAGGGATATAACCTCATTTACAGCCGAAAATGGCACATATAGATTCAAAAGACTGCCTTACGGATTAAAAGTAGCACCGAATTCATTCCAAAGAATGATGACGCTGGCATTCGCAGGCCTAAAGCCATCTCAAGCATTCCTCTACATGGATGATTTAGTTGTATTAGGTTGTTCTGAAAATCACATGCTAAAAAATTTAAGAGACGTATTCTCCACTAGCAGAAAATTCAACCTAAAATTACATCCAGATAAATGCCTATTTTTCAGCCAAGAAGTAACATATTTAGGACATAAATGTACAAACAAATTTGAAACAGTCCAAAATTACCCAACACCAAAAACAGCCGATGAAGTTAAACGATTCGTAGCTTTCTGTAACTATTACAGAAGATTTGTACCGAATTTTGCAGAACATTCAAGAAAATTAACTAGGCTTTGCAAAAATAATGTTTCCTTCGAATGGACAGAAGAATGTCAAAAAGGTTTTGTCTACTTAAAGGAAGCATTAATTAGCCCAAAACTTTTGCAATACCCAGATTTCGATAAAAAATTCTGCATAAAAACAGACGCTAGTGGGTAACTTGTGGGGGCAGTCCTTAGCCAAGAACACGATGGCACATAGTTACCAATTGCTTACGCTTCTAGGTCCTTCACAAAAGGTGAAACCAACAAAGCCACAATAGAAAAAGAATTAGCCGCAATCCATTGGGCCATAACCTTCTTCAGACCATATGTTTATGGCAGAAAATTTCTAGTTAAAACCGACCATCGTCCTTTAACATACCTGTTCTCGATGAAGAGCCCTTCATCTAAGCTGACACGAGTAAGACTCGATTTTGAAGTGTAGTATATAGCCGGAAAAGAAAATCATATTGCGGACGCATTATCCCGCATAACAATTACAAACTTAAAAGATATGTCAATTAAATGAAGTAAAATATTAAAAATAACAACAAGATCAGCAGCAAAACAGACCAGCAGAATGCTGAAAATAAAGAAAGTCACAAAGAGAACCCCAAAATTTACGAAGCGCTAAATAAATTTGAAGTTAAAAGACATGTCGAGCTCGTTTTCACTCCTCCGAAATTATATTTCAAAAAAGGAAAGAAACTTTGTAGCACTTTGGATACAAGCAACCTAATTGTTGAGGATAAGATTGACTTAGGACAATTCTTTACCAGGCTCGAAAGAGAAGCCGGCAATTTAGGACTTGTACAAATACAGTTGTCCTTAGGGGACAAATTGTTTAAAAGAAATTATACTGCAGTAGGCAAATTTATAGAAATGGGTAACAAAGTTCTCAAAAAGCTAACAATCGCTCTAACCCCAGAGGTTATATATGTGACAAATCCCGGGAAAATTAAAGAAATTCTGCACAAATATCATGACGATCCTATTAGTGGTGGCCACCCAGGAATAAATCGCATGACAGATAAAATCAAGCAGAAGTATAGCTGGCTGAATATGAAAAACGACATAAGAAAATACATAAAAAACTGCATCCACTGCAAGAAAAATAAGACCAATAAGCATATAAAAGAACCAATAACAATAACGGAGACACCTCCGAAGGCATTTGATATTATACAAATCGATACAGTCGGACCATTAGCGAAATCGATAAATGGAAACGAATATGCAGTTAATATATATGTGATCTAACCAAATACTTGGTAGCGATCCCAGTTCCAAGCAAACACGCAGCAACAGTCGCTAAAGCCGTGTTCGAGAACGTCATTTTTATTTATGGACGCATGAATACAATAATGACAGACATGGGCACAGAATACAAAAACGACTTATTCAAAGAACTGTGTAAATTATTAAAAATTGAACATAAGACTTCAACACCGTATCATCACCAAGCTTTGGGTACTGTAGAACGCAGTCACCGGACATTCAATGAATATATACGTTCCTACATATCCAGTGACAAAGATGACTGGGATGAATACCTCAGGTATTTCACGTATTGTTACAATACGACGCCATCAACCACACATAAATATTGTCCATTTGAATTAATATTTGGGAAAAACCCACCGAATTATGCATTTTTAAAAGAAAATAAAATCAGCCCATTATACAACCATGAAGCTTATGATAAAGAAGTAAAATATAGACTTCAAATAGCACAGCAAAGAGCTAGGAAATTAGTCCAAGAGGCTAAAGAAATACAAAAAACAAATTATGATAAAAATAGCTATAGTAATGAAATAAACATAGGAGATTTAGTATTAGTTAGAGAAGAGGCCTCCCATAAGTTAGATAATAGATATAACGGATACTACAAAGATAAAAATATCGATGAGAACAACAATTTCACTTTAATAAGAAGTAGCATTAAAAACAAAAAAGAAATTATAATTCATAAGAATAGACTTAAAGCAATATAACTCCACTACATAGTAATAACAAAAAAAAATACAAAATCAAAAATATCATGTTCAAAATACAAAAAAAGTCACTGCAATAAAGACACATGTAAAACAAATGTAAACAAAATAAAAGAAAGAAAATCTTTTCCGATGACATAACATTAACCATAAGCTAAGTGGGTCAAACATTTTATTACCTCACAATAGAATACTCATACATTAACCAAAATGTATGAGCATTCTTTTAAAGAGAGGAGGTGTAGCATGACAGCTAAGCAAAACAAAATGTTCACACAATAAATAAGTTCAATATACTTTTGGCAATAACTAGGCCAAAGTATTCAAATGAATTTAGCTTGCGCTGCACTTCTCCAATAACATAAAGTCGATTGAACCCATATTATTATTGCACAATAACGTAGATGACTAACGACTTAAAAATGTAAGTTTGTAAAGTAAATTACTCATAAGGTAGATTGTAAACATATAAAAGACGGCGATGAGCCGAAATAAATTCATTCTTGGTCTAAGACATCAACTTATAGTTTCACTCTTTCCATGAATCGAATCGTGCATTCTAATGCTCGGACTGATACGGCTGAAGACCTCAGATAATACTTGCTATACCCCCAAGCATTACCTCAACTTAAAATTTAAGATATTACTTTTTTCGATATCTCAACGGGTTTTGGGGTTATCGCCCAATATGTGGACCAGGGGTGACCAAAAATGTCTTAGTACAATATGGGTGTCAAACGAAACGTGTCAATTAGTGCTATAATATGCGACGTGATTCATTGAAATATCTGAAATGGTTAGTACATTATGGGTATCAAACAAAAGGTGTTTATGCATGCTGCCATAAACCATTTTATTGATTTCAGTACCTAAGCTACCCCGGAGAAATCTCATAAAATGTGAACCTTCTTAATACCAAAATGCTTAATATGGCTATAAGGGGAAATCTACTTATTTCTTATCTCTACAATATAATAAAATTGTAACAGGTCGATGTCTGTACATGGCAGTTATCAACAAAAAATTGATTGGGGGAAGCATTATTAAGCGAGTAGAGTCCAAATCTACCATTTTAAAAATTTTTGTGTGTCTGTCTGTCCGTATGTTTGTGGCCGTATCACTCTGAAAGTAATGAATATAATTGAATGAAACTTTTTTCGTTGGATTGCTCGTCGCTCAATTTAAAATTTCAGATATTACTTTTTTCGATATCTCAACCGGTTTTGGAGTCATCGCCCAATATGTGGACCATGTCTGTCTGTATGTTTGTAGTCGTAACACTCTAAAAGTACTGAATGGAATTGAATCGTTGGATTGCTAGACGCTCAACTTAAAGTTTAAGATGTTATTTTTTGCGATATCTCAACGGGTTTTGGGGTTATCGCCCAATATGTGGACCAGGGGTGACCAAAAATGACTTAGTACAATATGGGTGTCAAACGAAAGGTGTCAATGAGTGCTATAATATGCGACGTGATTCATTGAAATATCTGAAATGGTTTGGGAGATATCGTGAAATTTCGATAGCTCGACCGGTTTCCGAGGTATCGATGAATATTTCCACAAAAATGTGTTAGTACATTATGGGTATCAAACAAAAGGTGTTTATGAATGCTGCCATAAACCATTTTAGTGATTTCAATACCTAAGCTACCCCGGAGATATCTCATAAAATGTGAACTTTCTTAATACCAAAACGCTTAATATGGCGATGTTAAGGGAAATGTACTATTTTCTTACCTTATCTCTACACATTATAATAATCAACAGGTCGATGTCTGTATCTACATGGCAGATATCAACAACAAATTGATTGGGGGAAGCATTATTAAGCGAGTAGAATCCAAATCAATCATTTAAAAATTGTTGTGTGTTTGTCTGTCTGTCTGTCCGTCTGTCCTTATGTTCGTGGCCGTATCAAACTGAAAGTAATTAATGGAATTGAATGAAATTTTTTCGTTAGATTGCTCGACGCTCAACTTAAAATTTAAGATATTAGTTTTTACGATATCTCAACCGGTTTTGGAGTTATCGCCCAATATGTGGACCATGTCTGTCTGTATATTTGTAGTCGTAACACTCTAAAAGGGAAATGTACTATTTTCTTACCTTATCTCTACATATAATAAAATTGTAACAGGTCGTAGTCTGTACATGGCAGATATCAACAAAAAATTTATTGGAGGAAGCATTATTAAGCGAGTAGAGCCCAAATCAACCATTTTAAAATTTTTTGTGTGTCTGTCTGTCTGTCTGTTCGTATGTTTGTGGCCGTATCACTCTGAAAGTAATGAATAGAATTGAATGAAACTTTTTTCGTTGGATTGCTCGACGGTCAACTTAAAATTTAAGATATTAGTTTTTTCGATATCTCAACCGGTTTTGGAGTTATCGCCCAGTATGTGGACCATGTCTGTCGGTATGTTTGTAGTCGTAACACTCTAAAAGTACTGAATGGAATTGAATCGTTGGATTGCTAGACGGTCAACTTAAAGTTTAAGATGTTATTTTTTGCGATATCTCAACGGTTTTTGGGATTATCGCCCAATATGTGAACCAGGGGTTACCAAAAATGTCTTAGTACAATATGGGTGTCAAACCAAAGGTGTCAATGAGTGCTACAATATGCGATGTGATTCATTGAAATATCTGAAATGGTTTGGGAGATATCTTGAAATTTCGATAGCTCGACCGGTTTCGGAGGTATCGACGAATATTTCCACAAAAATGTATTAGTACATTATGGGTATCAAACAAAAGGTGTTTAATAATGCTGCCATAAACCATTTTATTGATTTCAGTACCTAAGCTACCCCGGAGAAATCTCATAAAATGTGAACCTTCTTAATACCAAAACGCTTAATATGGCTATAAGGGGAAATCTACTTATTTCTTATCTCTACAATATAATAAAATTGTAACTGGTCGATGTCTGTACATGGCAGATATCAACAAAAAATTGATTGGGGGGAAGCATTATTAAGCGAGTAGCGTCCAAATCAACCATTTTAAAAATGTTTGTGTGTCTGTCTGTCCGTGTGTTTGTGGCCGTATCACTCTGAAAGTAATGAATAGAATTGAATGAAACTTTTTTCGTTGGATCGACGCTCAACTTAAAATTTAAGATATAAGTTTTTGCGATATCGTAACGGGTTTTGGGGTTATCGCCCAATATGTGGACCGACAGAGGTGACCAAAAATGTCTTAGTACAATATGGGTGTCAAACGAAAGGTGTCAATGAGAGCTATAATATGCGATGTGATTCATTGAAATATCTGCAATGGTTTGGGAGATATCTTGAAATTTCGATAGCTCCACCGGTTTCGGAGGTATCGACGAATATTTCCACAAAAATGTGTTAGTACATTATGGGTATAGTTAGGATTAGGTTCAAGTGGCTGCCGCAGAGGCACACTTAGGCCAGTTTTTAAAGGCCCGTTGTGATACCACCAACACAAGGAAAGTCAGTCCCGCGACCCAGCCATATGGAAAATCCCTGAGTTGTTGGGATTTTCCACATAGCAGAATCCCGGGACTGACACTCCTAAACCGACACCGTTACTCCTTCTCGAACCACTTAGATGACTTTATGAAGGCCGTCAAGTCCTGTATATCCCGCTCCGCGATCTGGCTTAGGCTATCCAGGAACGGAACTCCCAAAAAGCGCGTTCTCGCGCCGCTTTCTCAATGACAGATACTAGGCTGTGCAGAGCGGTTTCTGTTGATTTACCCTTGGTGTATGCATGCTGATAGCTAGAGATAAGGTTGCTACCAATAGTCGTTGAGAGGTAGTCGCTTAGTATCCTCTCAAAGGTTTTGAGTACAAAGGACGAGAGACTGATCGGTCTGTAGTCTTTTGGCTCGTAGTGGGATGCCTTCTCAGCCTTAGGGATAAACACTACCGTGGCGCTTCTCCAGGAGCCCGGAATGTGGTTGAGAGCCAGGCAGGCTGTGAAGAGAAATACCAGCCATTTAGCCGATGTCTCCAACGTGTTTATAAGTTGCGCGGGGATAATCCCGTCCGGCCCGGCAGCCTTATACGGTTCAAAGCTCTTAACCGCCCACCTTACCCTTTCCTCAGTGATGGGTATATTTACTGCCAGGTTTGTTGCAGGTGCTAGTGGTGCGTCATGCAGATTCCCCGGAAAATGTGTATTCAAGAGCAGCTCAAGGGTTACCTCTTCCGTGCTGGTCCAGGATCCGTCAGATTTTCGCAAATAGCTGATGGCTGTTTGACTTTTAGAAAGGACTCGTCTAAGTTTCGCTGTGTCGTCGACCATTTCGACGCCAGTGCAGAAATTTCTCCACGAGGTTCTCTTCGCCTGTCTCAGAGCTTTTTTGTAGGCCCTTAGTTTAACTTTATATTCGTGCCAATGAGGCTCAGAGCCGAGGCTCTTGGCCTTGTTAAATTGTTTCCGGCAGGATTTGCGGAGCGGGTCCAAATCGTAGGACCACCAATGTGGCCTGTGTTTACCGCGTGGTTTTGGCACTGGGCAAGCCTGTCCTAGAACATTTGAGAGCGCCGATGTAAATGTAGTAACAAGATCCTCCAGCTCCTCTACTGATGAGGGGGCTGGTGAGGGCAGTACTGGCAGGTCTCTGTCTAATATTTCATTGTGTAACTGCCAATTAGTGTTACGTGGATTGCGCTTCATGATTGGTTGTTCTACAATAAAGTCTAGAACCATTTCTATGTAACGGTGGTCGGAGAATGAATGCTCTTCCAGAACCCGCCATTTTCTGACCCACTCATAAGCGCCTTCACTACAGATAGTGAGGTCTATGACCCCCCTGCGGGTGTTAGTGATAAAAGTAGGCTCATTACCCACGTTGCAAATTACCAGGTTGGTTGTTAAGAGGTAATCAAACAGAGCTCGCCCCTGGCATTGATATCGGAGCTCCCCCATTGGACATGGTGAGCATTAGCGTCCGCTTCAATAATAAGATTACCCGTGCAGAAATTTGACACCAGGTCTTTCACCTCCGTTTGTGGTGGGGGTTCTTCGGCGTCGTAGGGCATATAGACCGACGCCACCGTCAGGCGGGTGCTGTCGACCGTTAGACTGATAGCGGTAATATCACCATTGGTGTAGTTAGGTAGGAGAAAGGAGTTCAACTCAGACTTGACCAAAATACTCGTTCTGACTTTGCTCTCCTCGCTGGCTCGAATGAGCTTGAAGCCCTTAGTCCCCAATCCGCAGATTCTCGAGCTATTGACCCAGGGTTCTTGGATGAGGACCACATCCACGTCGCCTTTAGAAAGACGACTACTTAAAGCAGCCGAAGCCACTTTAGATTTGTGCAGATTAATCTGAAGCACCACCAACATGAGAGCGCACAGACTTCCCTGCCGGCCCCATGTCGTCGAGGTTTGCCCCATCCCGGAGGTTGCCTATCAACGACGAGTTGTTCCGATTAACTGCCCGATATGGCGTTGCAGAAGTCCTGCTGCCTGTAGCGTTAGATGTTAATCGCTGAGCGTTGGCTGCTACCACCGCGACGTCGAGGACTTCCTCGTCGTGTAGGCTGTCCTCCATCTCCGAGTTGTTCACAGCACTATCGCCAAGCGACGTGGCGGATAACATGCTTTCCGCATCGGAATCCTCCGCTTCCTCTTCTGGTAATTCGTTTTCCGGTTCCCCCGGAGCAGCCGAGAAGGCAGCGCGCTGAGCATCACCACGATATACGTGGATAACGATCTGGCCTACGCTGTAGTGTACTAGGCCATTGCACCTTTTGAGGGTCTCGATTGACTCTTTATTCATGGTGAATACCACCTGTCTGTCGGGCCCTACCGCATCCCCGACCAGATTGACACTCCAGTCATGCGTTGGGAGGGACGGATTCATTAGCCGTAGCATCCCGAGAATTCTCTCGGGTTCATCAGGGATGGCCGGAATCCACGCCCTTGCCCTTGGACGAGCTGGAATGTCCTTCCAGTCGACGACCTCTATCTTTGCGCCCTTGTAGACTTCACCCAGTTTAGCAGCTGCTACCTTGTACAGTGCTATGGTTTTTGCATCCCCGCATTAGTAATTTAATCTGACCCTGGTGCCAACCCGCATCCGTTACTCTCGCCGAACTACCCGGAAACTCCGGAGAAACGTTGAGAAGAATGTTGCCGAGTTCATTTCGCACGTAACGCCACCGGTCCTTGGGGATGGCCAGACGGTCATTGCCTCGGTCAAGGACGCCTATAAGGATCCTGTCCTTGGTTACCTCAGCAAAGCTTAGTTTGCCCGCTCCAGGGGTATTCTGATGCCGCTTGGGAGGGGGATTTAACTCCAGGTCCGATCTCTGGCGCTTGAAAGGGTTAACTTTTAACCTCTTTGGCATGTAAGAAGTTTGGAAATCCGGTATCACAGCTTTCGCTAGCTCTACCGATTTACTGGAATTCGGCGACAGCGATTCCTGCGGTACCCCTTCATACCTCTTCAGGATCTTTGCAGCCAATCTTTTCTGGTGGTATGTGAAGCAGCGGGGAGATGTCTCCCGGGAGTGCGGACCCGTAGTTGCCATCGCGGTCGCTCTCCTTGCCGAAATCTCAGTTGCAGATTCCTTCTCCTTCGAAACTCCGAGGCCAGGTCGTGAGACCGCTGCCACAGACGTAAAGATACTGGTTTTCATATCAGCGGTTGATGGGAGTTTCGCATCCGCCGTTGTCCGCTTAGCTGCGTTGGCAACCGCACTGGTACTAGCTCCCATCAAGTCAATCTTACTCGATAGAGGGTTGGTTGACCGACTCGTAGTTGCCATCGCTGTCGATCCACCCCTTGATTGTGGAACGGAGGTTGTCCTCCGGCAACTTTCTCGCCTGCTCCTCCATAGCTCTCCTTTGCTGAGGGGTGAAATTTGGCATTGTTGGTTTTTTAGGTTTTTCGTTTTTATTTAGGTTATTTGAGTTCATCTTGTTCGTACGACCCATCGCCGGACAAGGCCAGCTTCGGGTCAAGGGAAGAGTAGGGGAAAATGTGTGTAAGGCCATGCTTACTCTCTGAGGCGACCCGGTATCATAGAGGCTCCGTTCGAATACAGCCACGATTTGCCTCCCGGCTGCAAACGTCCAATGGGCACGGTTTCGCATAACACCCTGGATTGGGAGGGAGCTATGATCACAAGGGCAGCGTAGCCCTGTGGCTATCGACTTATGGGTATCAAACAAAAGGTGTTTATGAATACTGTCATAAACCGTTTGATTAATTTCAATACCTAAGCTACCCGGAGATATCTCATACAATTTGGGGTCTTTTTTTATTAAACTTTAAGCTTTATCAGTCCGATGAAAACATTTTTGTGACCGAAATTTGGGTTTATCGAGCAGACAAACTTTAGACCTTACATGACAACACGACCCTTAAGTGCTGAACTCCAGTCTTTGTGTTGGATTTTATGCTTTGCTAACCCAGCTGCAAAAATAAAAAAATAAAAAACAACAGAAATTATACGCATACAAAGTCGTGGGCACCAGCTAGTCTCTACATATAATAAAATTGTAACAGGTCGATGTCTGTATATGGCAGATATCAACAACAAATTGATTGAGGGAAGCATTATTAAGCGAGTAGAATCCAAATCAACCATTTTAAAAATTTTTGTGTATTTGTCTGTTTGTGGCCGTATCAAACTGGAAGTAATTAATGGAATTGAATGAAACTTGTTTCGTTGGATTGCACGACGCTCAATTTAAAATTTAAGATATTAGTTTTTTCGATATCTCAACCGGCAGACATTTGATTGATCATAAAACCATATCTCATAAAATGTGAACCTTCTTAATACCAAAACGCTTAATATGGATATTAAGGGAAATCTACCAATTTGTTACCTTATCTCTACATATAATAAAATTGTAACAGGTCGATGACTGTACATGGCAGATATCAACAAAAAATTGATTGGGGGAAGCATTATTAAGCGAGTAGAGTCCAAATCAACCATTTTAAAAATTTTTGTGTCTGTCTGTCTGTCTGTCCGTATGTTTGTGGCCGTATCACTCTGAAAGTAATAAATAGAATTGAATGAAACTTTTTTCGTTGGATTGCTCGACGCTCAACTCAAAAGTTAAGATATTACTTTTTTCGATATCTCAACCGGTTTTGGAGTTATCGCCCAATATGTGGACCATGTCTGTCTGTATGTTTGTAGTCGTAACACACTAAAAGTACTGAATGGAATTGAATCGTTGGATTGCCAGACGCTCAACTTAAAGTTTAATATGTTATTTTTTGCGATATATCAACGGGTTTTGGGGTTATCGCCTAATATGTGGACCAGGGGTGATCAAAAATGTCTTATTACAATATGGGTGTCAAACGAAAGGTGTCAATGAGTGCTATAATATGCGATGTGATTCCTTGAAATATCTGAAATGGTTTGGGAAATATCTTGAAATTTCGATAGCTCGACCGGTTTCGGAGGTATCGACGAATATTTCCACAAAAATGTGTTAGTACATTATGGGTATCAAACAAAAGGTGTTTATGAATGCTGCCATAAACCATTTTACTGATTTCAATACCTAAGCTACCCCGGAGATATCTCATAAAATGTGAACCTTCTTAATACCAAAACGCTTAATATGGCGATATTAAGGGAAATGTACTATTTTCTTACCTTATCTCTACATATAATAAAATTGTAACAGGTCGATGTCTGTACATGGCAGATATCAACAACAAATTGATTGGGGGAAGCATTATTAAGCGAGTAGAATCCAAATCAACCATTTTAACATTTTGTGTGTGTTTGTCTGTCTGTCTGTCCGTCTGTCCGTATGTTTGTGGCCGTATCAAACTGAAAGTAATTAATGGAATCGAATGAAACTTTTTTCGATAGATTGCTCGACGCTCAACTTAAAATTTAAGATATTTGTTTTTTCGATATCTCAACCGGCAGACATTTGATTGATCATAAACCATTTGATTAATTTCAATACCTAAGCTACCTCGGAGATATCTCATAAAATGTGAACCTTCTTAATACCAAAACGCTTAATATGGCTATTAAGGGAAATCTACCAATTTCTTACCTTATCTCTACATATAATAAAATTGTAACAGGTCGATGTCTGTACATGGCAGATATCAACAACAAATTGATTGGGGGAAGCATTATTAAGTGAGTAGAATCCAAATCAACCATTTTAAAAATTTTTGTGTGCTTGTCTGTCTGTCTATCCGTGTGTTTGTGGCCGTATCAAACTGAAAGTAATTAATGGAATCGAATGAAACTTTTTTCGTTAGATTGCTCGACGCTCAACTTAAAATTTAAGATATTACTTTTTTCGATATCTCAACCGGCAGACATTTGATGGATCATAAACTATTTGATTACCTAAGCTACCACGGAGATATCTCATAAAATGTGAACCTTCTTAATACCAAAACGCTTAATATGGCTATTAAGGGAAATCTACCAATTTCTTACCTTATCTCTACATATAATAAAATTGTAACAGATCGATGTCTGTACATGGGAGATATCAACAACAAATTGATTGGGGTGAAGCATTATTAAGCGAATAGAATCCAAACCAACCATTTTATAAAATTTTGTGTATTTGTCTGTCCGTCTGTCCATATGTTTGTGGCCGTATCAAACTGAAAGTAATTAATGGAATTGAATGAAACTTTTTTCGTTAGATTGCTCGACGGTCAACTTAAAATTTAAGATATTAGTTTTTTCGATATCTCAACCGGCAGACATTTGATTGATCATAAACCATTTGATTAATTTCAATACCTAAGCTACCCCGCAGATATCTCATAAAATGTGAACCTTCTTAATACCAAAACGCTTAATATGGCTACTAAGGGAAATCTACCAATTTCTTACCTTATATCTACATATAACAAAATTGTAACAGGTCGATGTCTGTACATGGCAGATATCAACAAAAAATTGATTGATTATTAAGCGAGTAGAGTCCAAATCAACCATTTTACAAATTTTTGTGTGTCTGTCTGCCCGCATGTTTCTGGCCATATAACTCTGAAAGTAATGAATAGAATTGAATGAAACCATTTTAAAAATTTTTGTGTATTTGTCTGTCCGTCTGTCCGTATGTTTGTGGCCGTATCAAACTGAAAGTAATTAATGGAATTGAATGAAACTTTTTTCGTTAGATTGCTCGACGCTCAACTTAAAATTTAAGATATTAGTTTTTTCGATATCTCAACCGGCAGACATTTGATTGATCATAAACCATTTGATTAATTTCAATACCTTAGCTACCCCGCAGATATCTCATAAAATGTGAACCTTCTTAATACCAAAACGCTTAATATGGCTACTAAGGGAAATCTACCAATTTCTTACCTTATCTCTACATATAACAAAATTGTAACAGGTCGATGTCTGTACATGGCAGATATCAACAAAAAATTGATTGATTATTAAGCGAGTAGAGTCCAAATCAACCATTTTTCAAATTTTTGTGTGTCTGTCTGCCCGCATGTTTCTGGCCGTATAACTCTGAAAGTAATGAATAGAATTGAATGAAACTTTTTTCGTTGGATTGCTCGACGCTCAACTTAAAATTTAAGATATTACTTTTTTCGATATCTCAACCGGTTTTGGAGTTATCGCCTAATATGTGGACCATGTCTGTCTGTATGTTTGTAGTCGCAACACTCTAAAAGTACTGAATGGAATTGAATCGTTGTATTGCTAGACGCTCAACTTAAAGTTTAAGATGTTATTTTTTGCGATATCTCAACGGGTTTTGGGGTTATCGCCCAATATTTATTTATTTATTTATGTCTTAGTACAATATGGGTGTCAAACGAAAGGTGTCAATGAGTGCTATAATATGCGATGTGATTCATTGAAATATCTGAAATGGTTTGGGAGATATCTTGAAATTTCGATAGCTCGACCGGTTTCGGAGGTATCGACGAATATTTCCACAAAAATGTGTTAGTACAAACAAAAGGTGTATATGAATGCTGCCATAAACCATTTTATTGATTTCAATAACTAAGCTATCCCGGAGATATCTCATAAAATGTGAACCTTCTTAACACCAAAACGCGTAATATGGCGATATTAAGGGAAATGTTCCAATTTCTTACCTTATCTCTACATATAATAAAATTGTAACAGGTCGATGTCTGTACATGGCAGATATCAACAACAAATTGATTGGGGGAAGCATTATTAAGCGAGTAGAATCCAAATCAACCATTTTACAAATTTTTGTGTGTTTGTCTGTCTGTCTGTCCGTCTGTCCGTATGTTTGTGGCCGTATCAAACTGAAAGTAATTAATGGAATTTTGGTGGTATCACAACGGGCCTTTTAGTACTGGCATAGGTGTGCCTCTGCGGCAGCCACTTGAACCTAACCTAATTAATGGAATTTAATGAAAATTTTTCGTTAGACTTCTCGACGCTCAACTCAAAATTTAAGATATTAGTTTTTGTAATGTAATAGAATTGAATGATACTGTTTTCGTTGGATTGCTCGACGCTCAACTTAAAATTTAAGATATTACTTTTGTCGATATCTCAACCACTTTTAAGGGAGGTATTTTTGAAAATTCGACTGGTCGTAACTTTTAAACTGATTGGGGTATAACGATGAAATTTGGCACAAAGCATACTAGTACGGTTGGGAGTAAACTAAAGAGTTTTCATTGTCGCCGCTAACCGGCCAAACGCGTTGAAGGATTTTCACCAAACTTACACAAAAGGTAAGTACATGGGCCGACATGGCTTTTTTACTAAGTATAGTTGCCACCTTGGGTTGCCAGATTACCAGATTTAATTTATATCTCGGAAACGCCTGACCGATTTTAAAGAAATTTTTTATACAGATGGTGTGTAGCCTTCGAGCTTTTTCGTTGGCTAATTTCAATCGAATAAATAAAAACGCTCGTCGTCCAAAAAACAAATACAATTTTGTAAACTTTATTTGCAAGCAGGCGGGTTCGAACTTCAAGTAACCCGTGCTTCACGATTAGCAATTGACAACGAACTAAATTTAAAGTGATAGGTGAAGTTAATGAGAACCTTTAGCAAAAAGCAATAGCAATAAATGTCATTAACTTGTATGCGTGTGTATATGTACATATGTCTGCAGCTAACTACCGTCTTTTCTTTATCATTGCTTCGCAGAGCAATTTACAATGTATGCATGTAAATATGTAAATATACATGAATTTAGAAGAGATTAGAGAATAGAGTTTAACTTGACTGCGCTGCTTGCGCTTGTTGTGCTGACGACAGTGGCGGCGTAACCAAACATTCTCCCCCGTTGGAAGCCTAGGGCTTTCAACCTCATCTTGCTTAGGAAGTGGGCATAGCTTTCGTGTAGCTCTCCGGATGATACCAGTGGCCGTTTCTAGTTCTGCACCGCGGCATACTCCGTCTGCGCCGCTTAACAATTTCACGACCCTCGCAAGTGGCCAATTAAGTGGTGGCAAATTTTCGTCCCTCACCAGGACGATGTCGTTGATAGATAAGCCCGGTTTTTGATGGCGCCACTTAGAACTTTGTTGTAGCAGAGTTAAGTACTCTTCGCGCCATCGGGCCCAAAATATTTGCTGATAATACGACACGCGCTGCCATTGGTCCAACCGATTAAAATTAAGAGATGTGACATTCGGTTCATCAAACAAAGCCAGAGAAGCCGTCCCTATGAAATGGGCGGGTGTCAAAACGTCCAGATCGCCAGGGTGCTCTGAAAGTGAAAATAAAGGTCTAGAGTTAATAATTGCCGCAATGTGGCAGATGAGCGTGCGCAGCTCATTAAAGTTTAGCAAGGAATTTGCAGCTGTTCGATAAAAATGGTGCTTAGCCGTTTTTACGGCCGCCTCCCACAGTCCACCAAAGTGTGGGGAACGAGGAGGAATGAATTTCCAATCGATATTGTTGTCCAAACAAAATTCGTGAACCACCTTTATGTGACTATCACTAAGAAACAGGCGACGTAATTCGGCAAGTTCGTTTCTAGCACCAACAAAATTAGTTTCGTTGTCTGACCATATTCTAGCGGGGCAACACCGAGTGAGAATGAAGCGCTAGAGAGCATTCAAAAAGGCGTTCGTAGAAAGATCCATGACTAACTCCATATGAACAGCCTTGGTAGCGAAGCCTATGAAGATAAGACAAATATAACATTTTATTGGCTGCCTGTTCCGTATTTCATTCTTGTAAAAAAAGGGTCCACAAAAGTCCACGCCTGTGACCTTGAATGCATACGATGTGTTGACTCGATCATGAGGAAGATCAGCCATAATATGTTCAGCTATAAAGGGCTTAGCTCGAAAACAGACTGTGCATTTACTCACTGTACTTGAGACAGTTTTTCGACCTCCGATTGGCCAGTAATGCAGGCGAATGTTGGCCAGCAATGCGCGAGGACCGGCATGTAAATTGCGTCTATGGAAGTGCATGATGATTGCCTGAGTTACCGGATGCCTTCTAGGCAATATAATGGGATGTTGACCATCGAAGTCCAAAGCTGAATTTTTGAGTCGTCCACCTAATGCTTCGTCGTCAATAAATGGAGATAGAGATGAAATGCAGCTGTTTGGCTTTACCCGTTCACAATTTTTCAAGGCATTGTAGTCATCCGAAAGATTAGCCATTTGAATTGTTCGTAAAAGCAATTTTGTTCCCTGTTGAATATGATCAACTGTTAATCCGTTATATCGGATTCTATGAATGAATTTGTAGATATAGCCGAAAACGTGCTGTAGTTTTGCGAACGAGTTTATATATTTGTCATGTGTCATGTCAGCGAATTGAGGGACTATCAGTAGGACCTTCTTGCGAAGCTCGGGGAGATCTTTCACTACACTACAAGTTAATGGCCATTTGCTTCGACCTTCAGCTAAAAATTCAGGACCGCGAATCCAAATTGAAGATTAGATGAGCTCACTGGGAGATGCGCCCCTAGAGAGAATGTCAGCTGGATTTAACTTGGTTGGCACGTAATTCCACTCCATGCCTGCCGTCAACTCTGGTATTGCTGCTATGCGGTTTGAAGCGAAGATTTGAAACCGAGATGGCTCGTCGTGGATCCATGATAGTGCAACTGCTGAATCCGACCAACAAAAAAACGGGCACTCAAAAATGTTCATTTCAGCGACCTCATGAATGAGTTGTGCCAACAGTGCTGCTCCACAAAGCTCAAGCTTAGGTATCGTAAGAGTTTTGAGGGGTGCTACACGCGACTTAGAGCAAAGTAAATGCACCTGCCTCTCCATTCCATTGTCGGATACTACGTATACACAGGCTCCATAAGCCTGGACGTTAGCATCGCTGAAGCCGTGAACCTCGACCACACCTTTTGGCAGGATAGACAGCCGAGGAAAACTAAGTTTCGGCATGCGAACAAGATCTGAGTATAAGCTATTCCATGATGAATCTAACGATGAGGGCAAACTTTCATCCCAGTCGAGTTGCTCCCTCCAAAGATGCTGAAGAAAAATCTTTGCTTTCGAAATAATGGGACCAATAAGCCCCAATGGGTCGTAAAAACGAGCAATTATTGATAAAATCGATCTTTTGCAATTCCTCTTTGCTGTGACTGTGGGTGTAAATACGAAAAGTAGGCTATCAGAGGCTGGGTCCCAAGTAAGACCAAGCGTCTTAGTGACATTGCTTCCATCATCGAAGCTCAAGAGAGGTTCGGTATCTTCGCTAGGTATACCTTGAAGAAGATCCACATTATTAGTGCACAATTTACGCAATTTAAAACGACCCTTCGCTAACATATTAGTAATTTGATTCATGATCTCTCTGACTTCTTGGACAGAATCCCCACCTGTAATAAGATCGTCGACATAAAAGTCTCGCCGCAAAATTTCAGCTACAACAGGAAACAGCTTCTGCTCGTCAGAGGCTAGTTGATGCATTGCTCGCACTGATAAAAATGCAGCCGGTCGAGTACCATAAGTTACTGTATCAAGTTTAAAAACTTGAACTTGATGTTGTGAAGTATCACGCCACAATACGCACAGCAAGTAGGAGTCATCATCCGAGACTCGTACACATCTGTACATTTTGCAAATATCACCAGTTAAGGCAACAGAAAATGTTCTAAAACGCAACAGTATGTTAAAGAGTTTGGGTTGTATGGTAGGGCCAGTCATGAGTACATCGTTGAGGGAGTACCCGGTGGACGAAGCTGCAGAGCCGTCAAATACAACCCGTAACTTTGTGGTGGTGCTGTCTTCCTTCATTACGCAGTGATCGGGTAAAAAATATTTGCAAAGATGACGATTTTCTTCACTAACTGAAGACATATGCCCCAAGTCTAAGTATTCTTGCATAAACGCAGCGTAATTTTGCTTTAGTTCAGGTTGGCGATCTAATTTACGCTCTAGATTTAGGAATCGACGCAATGCTTGCGGATATGACTCACCTAGCATACTTATATTGGGTTTAATAGGCAATCGAACCGAATAGTCCCCAGTTGTTAATCGAGTAAAGTTAGCCTTGAAGTGGGATTCACAATCAATCTCCTCCTTGGTATATTTGACTACAGAGGAAGAGCAGCTTTCAAGCTCCCAAAAGCGACGCACCCACTGATCAAGCTGGGTGGATGGTTTCGTTGAGGATACCGCGTTCAGAACCCTTGCAGTTCTGGGCTTTGAGTCGCCACCTGTGACCACCCATCCTAATCTGGTTTTTTGAAGTAGCGGCAGACCAGAAGCCAACTTGATCTGCCCAACACACAAAAGATCATAGAAAAGACTTGCACCTATAAGCATATCAACGCGTTGGGATTTGTGAAAGTCTTTATCTGCTAGACAAATGTTGGAGGGAATGTTCCACGATGCTATATTTAAACTGAAGTTAGGTTGATTGTCTGTTATGTTGGGGGCTACTAAAGCAGAAATTAAAGTAGCGTATTCAGAAGTTTGAGAACGAAGTTTTATGTTGACAGTAAAACCATCTGACTGTAACTCGGAATCGCCAAGACCAGATACAGCTGCAAATGATTTAGTTTTGCGCAATTGTAATTGTTGAGCAAGTCGAGATGTGATGATGTGCAATTGCGATCCGGAATCGAGCAATGCGCGACAGGGTACCCATGTACCAGCACTATTCCTGACGTCAACAACCGCAGTAGCTAGGAGCACAACATCACATTTGAGATTCGGGACACCCGAAGAATCAATGGCAGAAGGGGAAACAACGGTGAGAGAGCGATGTGGAGGTTGCGGAGTAGATTGCGATGACAATGGTGGGTTCTGTTGTTCATTTATTATGCCCCGGCTATTGGCATGGTCAAAATGCAATGAGCTATGATGTTTACCGCCGCATGAACGACATGAACCGGCAGCGCACGCTCTCAACTGGTGGCCTCTTCGAAGGCAATTAATGCATAATGACAGCCGCTTGGCTTCTTTAAGACGTACTTGTGGCGATAAATTATTAAATCTACTGCAGCTATATATGGAATGGTCTGTGGTGTCGCAGAGAACACAGCCATTTGATTTGTTAGAGGATATAAAAGATTTTCTACTGGAGTTAGTGTTTCTACTATTCTTGCCCACCTGAGATATACGAGTACTCGCTGCAACGGAGTGCTCGAAGTTTTCCAACTTTTGGCATCGTTTTTCCAGAAAAGTAGTAAATTGTTCACATGATGGTATGACATCTAAGGGCGCGGTTTCTTCCCACTTAGTCTGAGTTGTACTGTCCACCTTTTCAAGTAAAGTATGTATGATTATGCCGGCTGCTACTTGCTCCGAGTCTCCAATAGTTAGCAATGCTCGTAAGTTAGCGTTAATTTTATCTGATAGCTCACGTAATTTTACTGCTGAAGATGCTTCAACCCTTTTCAACCCCAGAAACTCAGTGATGTGTGCCTGAAAAATAAGACGCTTATTACTAAAACGTTTCTGGAGTAACTCCAAAGCAATATTATAGTTTAAATCACTGATCTCCAACGAAAGGATGGTATCCACTGCAGCACCCTTCAGCGACGTTCACAAATGCTGCATTTTCTCGACATCAGTGAGATCAGGATCTTTATCGATGATCGTTGTAAACATTGAAATGAAGTCGGTGTATTCCGTGTATACACCACTAAATGTAGGCAACTTTAATTCAGGTAACCGTGGTCGACTTTGCATTATGATCGTTTGACCTTCAGGTGTATGCTCATATCGCATGGTTGAACAAGGTTTCGAATCGTCTGTTCAATATTTTGCGCCTGCACATAAATTGCTTGTGCCTTGCGCTTGTAAAAAATTTTCTTATCCGCAAGTGGTGGACCAGACTGCTCATCTTCTGACATGATGCAATGTTGAAAAACTGACCAACTTGCCGAGAAAACAAAAATGTATAATATTTAATTTTATTTTTTCCAAAATATTGTATGATTTTGCAACGACACGAATTTACCGCTCGCTTTATTCCCGTATGTATTTGAGTGCCAATAAATTTGGATACCGGCAGCCACAGCTATATGTTCGTTTCTCAGCTAACTTATGTATGTATGAATTTACCGCTATGAGTGCCAATAATTTTGGATACCAGCAGCCGCAGCTATAGGTTCGTTTCCTGACAGCTAAATTATGTATGTACTCCAGTACTATTCCAATATATATTTACCGCTTCACCGAATGTGAGTGTGTACCTACATATGTACTGCGCAGCCAGCCGGTGGAAAAAACGTTTACTGCTATATATGTATGGCAATTGCTATTTTTCCTCTTATTTCGATAAGACAATAGCAATCACGTCGGGATCACCAAAAAATGTGTAGCCTTCGAGCTTTTTCGTTGGCTAAGTTCAATCGAATAAATAAAAACGCTCGTCCTCCAAAAAACAAATACAATTTTGTAAACTTTATTTGCAAGCAGGCGGGTTCGAACTTCAAGTAACCCGTGCTTCACGATTAGCAATTGACAACGAATTAAACTTAAAGTGATAGGTGAAGTTAATGAGAGCCTTTAGCAAAAGGCAATAGCAATAAATGTCATTAACTTGTATGAGTGTGTATATGTACATATGTCTGCAGCTAACTACCGTCTTTTCTTTATCATTGCTTCGCAGAGCAATTTACAATGTATGCATGTAAATATGTAAATATACATGAATTTAGAAGAGATTAGAGAATAGAGTTTAACTTGACTGCGCTGCTTGCGCTTGTTGTGCTGACGACAGTGGCGGCGTAACCAAACAGATGGTATGGTTCGTTTTAAGATTACCTACATGGGCGTTGCGGTAACGGGGTTGCCACCTATCTAAATTTTTGTTTAGTATTGACCAAGATATGCCAATATAGGTATCAAATGAAATATATTTTTGGCCTTATTCTAAAAAAGACAATTTCAAGCAGGTTTACTACCTAGGGTTGGCACCTATCTCATTTTTTTTTAAATATTGAGCAAGATATGTCAAATGTCAAATGAAAGGTATTTTTGCCTGTTTCTTAATATGAAAATTTCTGGCAGGGCTGCCATCTATCTCATTTTTTTAAATTGAACAAGATATGCCAATATTGGTATAAAATTAAATGTATTTTTAGCCGTATTCTCAATATGATCATTTTTATCAGGGTTGTTACCTAGGGTTGCCAACTTACCGCAATTTATTTATTTTTTCAAACCCGATGAAGGATTCTAACTACACTGGTCACCAAGCTAGGTGCATGACCGACATAGTTTTTTATACATTTCATGAACATGAAATGGTATTATAACTTTGGTCCGATGTTTGTAAATATGAGAAGAAGAAGAGATAGACCCATCAATAAGTATACCGAAATGATCAGGATGACGAGATGAGTTGATTTAGCCATGTCCGTCTGTCCGTCTGTCCGTCTGTCCGTCTGTCTGTCTGTCTGTCTGTCTGTCTGTCTGTCTGTCTGTCTGTTTGAACGCAAACTAGTCCCTCAGTTTTTGAGATATTTGGCTGAAATTTGGTATGCGGCCACCATTTTTCAATATAGGAATCATTTGTCAGAACCAGCAAGATCGGACCAATATAACATATAGCTCCCATACAACCGATTATTCCGATAAACGGATTTTGGCCTATAACTCCTGTAATTAAACACGAAGGAACGTGAAATTTTATAAGTGTTGCTATTTTTATATGTGAAATATCGATGCTGAAAATCATAGAGATGGGATAAATATTTCACATAGCTCCCATACAATCGATTATTCCGATAAACGGATTTTGGGCTATAACTCCTGTAATTAAACACCTAGGAACGTGAAATTTTGTAAGTATTGCTATTTTTATATGTGAAATATCGATGTTGAAACTCATAGAGATGGGATAAATATTTCACATAGCTCCCATACAATCGATTATTCCGATAAACGGATTTTGGGCTATAACTCCTGTAATTAAACACGTAGGAACGTGAAATTCTGGACGTATTGCTATTTTTATATGTGAAACATCGATGTTGAAAATCATCGAGATTGGATAAATATTTCACATAGCCCCCATACAATCGATTGTTCCGATAAACGGATTTTGGTAGATAACTCCTGTAATTATATCGGTAGGAACGTGAAATTTCGCAAATGTTGCTATTTTAGAACGTGGAATGTCGATGTTAAAAATCAATGAGATTGGACCAATATAACACATCGTCCCCATATAATCGATAGCTCCGATAACTTCGGTATGAGCTAAAGTTAAATTCACACAGGCTGTACTGGGGATCAAACAGTGAAAATCGTGACGCTTATTCATGAAAGGTATTTAGCCTTCGGCACAGCCGAAGACAGCTTTCCTTACTTGTTTTTTTTTAATTTTTCCAGAATTTGCTTTCCTCATATATTACCCTACTCATTGTTTTCCTAATCTATATGTATATATAAAAGTAAACGATTTTCGTTATCGCCGCTAACCGGCCAAACGCGTTGACGGATTTTCACCAAACAAACACACAACCATGGGTTATTTTACAGTGATTGAGCTTAAAATAAACTTAAACTCAAGTGTAACATTATATGTAAACATAACAAACATTTAAGGTAGGTAAAGCGGGTAGCGGGTTTGGAATAATGAGAGAGGAAGAAAGGGAGAGTGTGTTATTTTCACTTTCTTAGCTAAAGTAGTGTAGGGGCTTATTTTTGAACCGCAGTGTATTAGGTATGCCTTTCAGATTTTGAGAAAGTGAGTTCCAAAGGCGAACAACGAGTACAAAAAATTGACGCTCGGTTATAAGACACGTATACTTCATGGTAATTAGGTAAGCTGAACGACGTGATCTAGTATATTGAAGGCGTTCCATAAGATACTCAGGTTCTTGGGATATAATAATCTTATGAATGAGGCGCTTTAACTTAAGTAAGTTATCAAATGTAATTGTTGTAATTTGTTTGGAGAAAATAGATATGTGTTCATAACGCTTTACGCCATAAATATACCTAGTACGTTAAGTTTCCTACGACATGGACTGCCACAATTGGCATACAATTCACTCCATATAACAGAATCGGCAAAAGATAAGTTTTAGCTAAAAGTAGCCGAATTTTGTCTGGGGTAAAATGCTGGGTGGCTCAGAGTGAGCGAAGCATGCTATATACACTGCCTATTGCACTAAACATGTGGTTATTCCATGTCAAAGTTCGGTTAAAAATCATACCTATATTCTTGGCAGTGTTAATATATTTGATAGTAGAATTGTTGAATTTTACTTCATTAAAGCTATCAAGTGTAAGTGTCTTCTTGTAGATGGCTATACACTGCGATTTGTTTGGATTTATAAGTAAGCCATTGTCACTTGCTCATTTGTTTACATTTTCTAAGTCTGTGTTAAGATAATTGATACAACTATTCGCAGAATCTAAAGGTCAGCTGCCATATAATTGCACATCATCTGCATAGATATGAATATTGCAGTACCTTAGCACTTAGCGTGGAAGGTAGTAATATATAACACAAACAACAGTGGACCTAGAATCGAACCTTGTCTCCGGTGGAGACAGCTTGCGATCGATCCCTTAAGTATGACATCATTAAGCGCAATGCTGGCGGGAAGAATTGAACCAATTTTTCAGCTTAAGCCCTGAAATAGAATGGTTCACAGTGTAAAAAGCTTTAGAGTGGTCCAAAAGCGTGAGGAAAGTAACAAAGTTTTTATCCATGCTGATCCTGATATCCTCCAAAACTTCGATTAGGGCAGTAGTACAGCTTCTGCCGTTTCTAAAACCAGATTGGTTTCGAGGCACAAGTGCCTTGCGATACAGAAAGGCATTTATCTGGGTATGTATTATTCGTGCGAGGACCTTCGATAAGACTGGCAATATTGCGATGGGCCTATAATCACCATTGGACTTCTTGAGTGGTGTGATTTTAGCTACTTTCCAACAATCAGGAACTACAGAAGTGCTTAAAATAGAGTTTAAGCAAAAGTAACATGCGGTAAATTTTTGGAATTTTTAGATTTCACTCGAAGGACGGACTCAACGACTACACAATCGTCGATATTCGAAAAAGAAAAACCTGACAACATTCCACTCAAGCTTTGACTGTATCTCTCATAGCACACATCACCATCGCAACTGTACGACTGAACGAAGTGCTTATTAAGCTCATTTGCATCTAAGTCTACGCACGTGTCCTTAATTTGTTTTCCCAATGCCAATATCACGAATATGTTTCCACTTTTTCTTTCACCCAACCGCTGTGCTGAATTTATTCTCATAATATTTGAGCTTTTGCAACTTGATGGCCTTGGTGACTTCCCTCCTGCAACCCTTGGAAGCATCATAAAAAACAGCACATTTGAAAAGTTTCCACTTACGATACGCGATATTACGCTTTCGAATTAGACCCCTTAAGTAATTATTGAACCATGGTCGCCTCTGATTATTATTGGATTTAATAATAATTGGAACATATTGGTCAAATAGCGCATTTATATTATTTTGTAGGAAACAGATCTGTTCGTTAGTGGAGGCAAAATTATAAACCGATTGCCAAAAAATACCATCAACAGCTTGTTCGAGCTGCGTATAATCTCTATGCAAAAAAATGAAATGAAAATCAGATCATGTTTGGAAAAATTAGGAGCAGATAGATGATCGTAAAGCTGAATTTTCGACAAGTGATTAACAAAAAATATATCCAGTAGAGTACTGCTAGTGTGAGTGAAGTGTGTAGGGGTTGTGGTATTAATTGGGAAAAGAGAAAGAGCTTGCATGGATAAAGACAGTTTGCTTTCGCATAATAAGTCACTATTGAAGTCTCCAACTATCACAATATTATTAAAACTTAAGGTAAGATTTTCGATAAATTCAATAAAGTTACCAAAAGCAACGTATTTGTTTGGTCTGTACACACATCCTATTAGGATTTGTTCATGCTGAGAACTAACTTCAATAAAAATATACTCGATTGACGATGATGACTCAGAAGTATTCTTAATTTTGCAACTAAAACCATGTATCACAAATATAGCTACCCCACCACCATGCCTAATTCTGTCTAATCGAAAAACTTTGTACCCATCAACGCCTAACAACGCATCAGTGTGCCACTCAGAGAGCCAGGTCTCTGAAACGCACACAACATCAATTTCCTTCGACTCAAAAATGAATCGAAATTCATCTATCTTACATAATAGGCTTTGGGCATTAATATGGCATATTTTTAATCCAGTTCTTTGCTTGCTTAATATGCGAATCATGTTGCATATGCTGTCACAGCCCTTAGAACGCACGACGCTGTCAGAGAACAAAAGAACAGCATTTTCACTGCGCCATGATACCAAATAAGCCTACACACACATCGTAACACCTGTATGCAGTTGTATTGGGATATAGAGAAGTAAGAAAATGAGGATGAGGAAGGAGGTGACAAGTGGTTCTAAACAAGTGCATCACAATAAATATTAGGACTTAATATTAATATAGAGAATACAAGATAACAAATAATGTAAAAAACCAAAACAAAGCAAGCGTATTAAAGAAAATTTGAAAAGAGAACTACACTGCCGATACAATTATAAAGTTGTTGTGCTCATAAACCATCAACTTCGTCTCTTGTGCATACTAGTAGGGACTCTTCGTTCTTCTGACGTATACTTTGCGCTAATAGAAAATACAGGTATTTCAATGTCACAGAGTATCAAATCTTACGCGATTTGCAGAGCCCAGCAATTGATTTTAGGAACTGTGTACCTACAACTAGTGAAACGCACATGCCGAGTTCTGCTTTACAACTGAGTTTATTTCATTTCGCTATACATAATTAGCAATCGGTACAAGAGCAGTAGGTAGAAGAATGTACGACGACTCTCTTGCGTGTATGTACATATATATACCCAACATCTTCCCTCTGAGTCTTGTTAAGCTATGTGTACGTAGGTAATTACAAAATTTCTTAGTTAATTCATTGTACAATATACATATTTACATAACAAATAATAGCTATCACTATTTTACTTGTTACATTAACAGTTTTTTTTTTTCTTTTGTGTATATTCATATGTATGTAAATATATATTTACTATAATTAATACATTTTCTTATTTTTTTTTTCTCAGTATTAATTGTGAAAGGCAAATTTCTTGAATGTTACAAAAATTAAAATTAAATAGAATATGGGTAAACAACACAAACCAGATCGTTAGTCCATCGGCTTGTACCTATCTGGTTGCGTAATTATTCGCCCGGATATTGTTTTTGTCACATATCGGGGTATGTTTGGTGCCATGTCACCTTCCGATGTTACTCCTGCATTTGTTTCTGTCGAGCCTGGTGGCGAGGAACTTGGGAGTGCTGCAGGTGGTGTCATTTGCACGTCTTGTACTTCGCCAGGATCGTAAGGCATGTCTTTCATACCGGAGGGAGTAAGATGGAAGGAAGTTCGGCGAAACTCTCCTCGATCTGTGGAAACTATGTAAGACCTTGGGGTTTCCGCAGGTTTTAATATTTTACCCCAAAGGCTTAAATCTCTAATCCAAACAACGTCGCCTCCTTTGAATGGTTCTCGCCTTATTATGTTATGCCTGCTGTTGTAGTTGGCGACTTGCTGTTTTTTCGATTCTTGCTCTTTATTTATTGTTGCCTTCAAATCATATTTTGGTGGAAGCTGTTCATCAACTATCGGTAAAGTGGTACGTATCTTTCTACCCATTAGAAGCTCTGCGGGTGATAAGCCATTTGCTAAAGGGGTCGACCTATATTCCAAAAGGGCTAAGTATGGATCTTGGTTCTTTTTCAGCAATGATTTTATATTTTTTACTGCTGATTCAATAAATCCATTGCTCTGAGGATAACGCGAAGATGATGTGATGTGCTTAAATCCCCATTCCTTAGCGAATTTACCAAACTCCGAAAGATTTAAAGTTTGAAATTGTGGTCCATTGTCTGATCTCACGATTTCCGGTATTCCATGTCTACAAAAAAATGATTTTATATGTTTAATGATACAGTTTGTCGTCTGATTTTCCAATAGTGCTATTTCAGGGTATCTGGAAAAGTAGTCGCTCACAAGTAAATAGTAGTTTGATCTGTGGTAAAATAGATCAACTCCTATGATTTGCCAGGGGCGTTCTGGGAATTCTGTCATTATAGCGCTTTCATGTCTCGGTACAACGTTTTGTATACATATTGAACATTTTTTTACGTAGTCTTCAACATCTTTCGAACACCCTGGCCACCAAACTGATTGTTTGGCCCTAGCTTTACATTTTAAAATACCCATGTGGCCGGCATGGATCCGCTCTAATGTATCTTGGCGTAGCTCTGCGGGAATAACTATTCGACATCCGCGCATTAAAACATCGTTGTTTATTGACAAATTGTATCGATCGTTGTAGAAATTACGAACTTTTGGTTCTATTCTGTGCCTATCGGGCCAACCATTTACACTGTACTTAATGACTTTTGATATAGCCAGATCTTGTTTTTGGTATTTCTTGATAATGTCTAATTTTTCTTGAGAAACCGGCAGAGTACTAGTTATTGCATTTACAAAGGTACACAGATCATTGTAATCGTCAATATTTGAATATTCAGATCGATCCTGGATCGGGCTCCGCGACAGTGCGTCGGCTGCGACTAAAAATTTCCCTGCTGTGTAATAAATATCGAAGACATATCTCATCATCTTCATCTTTAGCCTCTGTAGGCGTGGAGTGAGCTCATCTAGATTTTTTGTAGTGAATATGTAATCAACGGTTTGTGGTCCGTTTCAACACTAAAATCGATGCCAATGAGAAGCTCTGGAAACTTTTGGCATGCGGCCCATGTTATTGCCAGAGCTTCCTTTTCAATTTGCGCATACCCTTGTTCTACCTGGGTAAGGGTCCTGGATACATAGGCCACGGGTCGAAGAACGTCCTCTTCATCCACCTGAAGCAGTACTGCTCCTAACCCGTACGATGATGCGTCGCATGATAAGATGGTTTTGTGTTTAGGGTCATATAATTTAAGGATCGGAGCGTTGGTCAATGCCGCCTTTAGTTCCATAAATGACGTTTTTTGAGGGCGGCCCCACTGAAACTCTACCTGACTATGTAATAAATCGTTAAGCGGTTTGCTTAAGTCTGAGAGGTATGGTACAAATTTCCCCAAATAATTTACCATACCTAGGAACCTTTTCAGTTCAGTAATGTTTTGTGGTTCCGGGTATTATTCAATTGCTCTAACCTTTGAATCGCTTGGATGGATTCCGTATTCGTCGATTTTGTGTCCCAAGAACTTTATAGATGTGATCCCGAACTCACATTTTTCCCTATTAAGGGTAACTCCATTATCCTTAAGTCTTTTTAATACTTGTCTCAAAGTAGCATCATGCTGCTCTACGTTGGAACCGAATATGAGGATATCATCCATCTGGCAAACTGTTCCTGGTATGCCATGCAATATGGATTGCATGCGCTTCTGATATATTTCCGGAGCAGACGATATTCCAAAGGGTAGCCTTAGGAAACAATATCTACCGTATAGTGTTAAAAACGTAGTCAATTTCTGTGACGGTTGTTTTCGTTTAATTTGCCAAAACCCTGAATTGGCGTCTAATTTAGAAAAAATCTTAGCTCCAGAAAGTTGAGCTAGTGTGTGGTCGGCAATTGGCATGGGGTGCACAATTTAACTTTGTAAGATCTACACATAATCGAATGTCGCCTTTACCCTTCGGGACAATGACCATCGGTGCACACCACTCAGTTGGTTCGTCAACGGGTTTAATCACATTTCTTTTAAACATTTCGTCAAGCTTGTCTTTTAAAGTGTCTTTTAGTGCAACTGGTACACGACGTGCTGCAAAAATCTGAAATGGTTTTGCATCGTTTTTTAACTTTATTTCACATTCGAAATTCTTTATACATCCCAACCCTTCAAAAAGTCCAGGATATTCTTCCAAGACCTTAACCCTGGAAACGAATTTCTTGTCATTTTTTTCGAATATGCTACACAATTCACTCTTAGTAATAACTTTTAACTGCAAGCTGGATTGTAGGCTTAGTAGGGGTTTTCTAAGACCCTTGATCACATATATGTGGCTTGATGTCATGTTGTTTCCGTACGCCAGCCTTGCTTTGAACATACCAATAACATTTAATGCACGCCCATCAGGGCCTGCAATCTTTCTGTCGGAAATTTCCAATTTGGTCTTGTCGAACGTCATTTTAAACTGCTGATCGGTTATCACGTCAACCGATGAACCTGTGTCAACCATAAAGGTGACCTTTGTGTTATTTAAAAGAATCTCTACGTCCCATGACTTATTAAGCACATCATTTTTGATGCTGTTAACGTTAAGCATGCCTAAAAAATTGTCTCCTAAATCGTCGTTTACGTTGTTCACCTTTGCTTGCTTATTTTTGGACTTTGACAAGCATACGAAGTGCGAAGTGATTTAGTTTGTCGCATTTGTTACACCTTTTCCCTTTAGCTGGGCAGTTTACCTGTCGTTCATGAAAAGTGGTGGAGCTGCACCACGTACATTTACCTCTATTATGTGATTTCTGGTTCACATATTCACCGGCTATCTTTTTCTGTTTTGTGTTTTTGTTCGTGTGAGAGGCTGTTGTGAGTTTATTTACCGACGATGTTAAGTCTAGTTGTTGCCTTCTAACGGCTTGGTGTTGCCTCACTTCTATTATTACCTTTTCCAAGGTTAGATCGGTCACTAGCTGAAGTTTTTCAGACAGCTTGCGGTCGCGTACACCAACAACAATCTTGTCGCGTATCACTTCGTCTCTTAATGTACCGTATTGCAATTTTCGGACAGCAAGTACAGGTCTGTGATGAAGTCTTCATCAACTCACCTTTAAGTTGACATCTAAGGTTGAATTTAGCTCTCTCGTATATCACGTTGGTTTTAAGTACAAAGTGCTTTGTGAATGCCTCCACTACTTTGGAGTATACCTTATTTTCTGCCGCTGTCAACGTGAAGGATAAAAATATGTTATCGGCTTGATCCCCCATTAGGTACACCAATGTGTTAATTTGTTCCTCTTCCGATGCATTATTTAGTTTCGAAGCTATGCGGAAACGTTCAAATCGACGAAGCCATCTGGGCCACTCGCCAGGATTGCTGAATGAGAATGCATCAGGGGAGCGCACTGTAAAGCTACTTCCCAAGCCAGCTGGAGGATCTGTCATTATTACGTAGGATTGTTATCCGCGCGCAATTCTTCCGTGTTAAAATTTGTATTTATTAATTACTTTCCGAATGTGGGTTCTTTAAACAGCTGCCACCATGTTGTGTACCTACAACTAGTGAAACGCACATGCCGAGTTCTGCTTTACAACTGAGTTGCTGGTAGCTGGTATTGTTTGTTTGTGAGTTGTTGCTCAGTTTGTTCGTTAATAACAAAAAATTGAATAATTTAAGAAAAATAAATTATTCGATCGGTCAAATAGTCCATGAAAAATTTTCTACTGTACAATAACATGACCATAACATCAAAGCTTTCATATTCTAGCCAAGGACCCGTGGCGCTGCAAAAAACATCGTAACAGATGATGCAGCTTAAAAGTCCTAGTCACACATCGCAAGCGACAGATGTCGCTGCTGTGTGATCTAAAGGCAAAGAGATATGTATTCATACATATACAACAAAAAAATAACATCAAAACATACACGTATTAACGAACATAGTAGCAATTATCCCACGAAATCAAACAAGCAGTGTTGGTGTAACTAGTATGACACGCTGCGGTTAGAAATTCCTAATATCTCCTCGGTTCAATGACCACTATAAAGGGAAAAATGAAAAATTTCTAACAACAAATACAAAGCCGTACGTCTAGTTCCTTAAGCAAGAACGAAATTGCAATCACGGTAGCTGGTATTGTTTGTTTGTGAGTTGTTGCTCAGTTTGTTCGTTAATAACAAAAAATTGAATAATTTAAGAAAAATAAATTATTCGATCGGTCAAATAGTCCATGAAAAATTTTCTACTGTACAATAACATGACCATAACATCAAAGCTGAGTTTATTTCATTTCGCTATACATAATTAGCAATCGGTACAAGAACAGTAGGTAGAAGAATGTACGACGACTCTCTTTCGTGTATGTACATATATCCTCTACGAAGGCAGGCACCTTGACGTTGGTGTAGGTGCTTAATCCGCTGAGCAAGCGGCCCGTGTCATTGCGACGGCGTTAGCTTCTGCTCTCGGCGCAATGATAGGGGCCGCTACCCAGGTAATTTGGGACCTCTCGCATGAGAGACCGAGAGCATGTATAATGTTGAATAACTCCTTTGATTATTTCTGCATTACAGAGTTTATGAACCGGGACTTGGTAGCTGTGCAAACGACGATGGTAGTTGAGGGCGTAAAGAGTAGCATCGTGTTTGCAGCAGCTTATTTCGCGGGCGACAGCAACGACTTTCCGCCAGACGATCTGTCTAGTCTGGCAAGTTACTGCAGGAGGGCACGACTTCCGCTGATCGTCGGCTGTGATGACAATGCGCATAACCAACACTGGGGAAGTACTGACACAAACCAAAGAGGTGAGTGCCTATTAGAATACATTATAAATAACGACCTGAGCATTTATAACGTGGGGAACTCACCCACATTTGTCACTAGAGTAAGAGAAGAGGTGCTAGATATTACCATAGGGAACAATCTGGCCGATGCTCTGGTCTCGAGATGGAGGGTGTCATCTGAACCCTCACTCTCGGACCATCGCATTATCCAGTTTGTTGTAGGGGCTGAGGTGGGAATAAACCAGCCTAAGAAAAACCCTAGGAAAACTGATTGGGGGAAATTCAATAGCATACTAGAGCTTAACCTTTCCTGCATCGGAGGAATGAACAGGGGAACAACGGAAGAGGAACTGGAGGAGAGGGTTAACAGTATCAATAACGTAGTGATTGACGCTTTTACCGCTAGTTGTCATGACTCCACGGTGAAGAAATACAGAACCCCGTGGTGGTCGAGTGAGCTCTCATCAATGAGATGCAATGTGCGGAAGCTCTTCAATCGGGCAAGGCGCACCGGCCACTGGGAGGAATACACGACACGACTAACAGAGTACAACAAAGCAATCAGAAACGCCAAAAGGAATAGCTTTAGGAGTTTCTGTGAGACCATTTCTTTCACTCCAGAGGCTGCTAGGCTTCATAAGGCACTAGCCAAGGAGAAGGGGGAAACTAGAATGGCTCTGAAACTCCCAAACGGCGAGTTCACGAGCACCGAGGAAGAAAGAGCGAAAGCCCTGCTGACCGCCCATTTTCCGGATGCGACAACGGATCCAGAGGAGATTGAGCCTCAAAGAACAAGACCGACATCACAATGCTGGCACCTGGCGAAGAATCTCTTCACGGAGAGTGCAGTCAGATGGGCGATCAAATCCTTTGAGAGCTACAAGTCTCCAGGGGTGGACGGGATCTACCCGGCATTTTTGCAGCAGGGCGGGATACTGGTCCCATACCTGTCCAGGATTATGAGAGATAGCCTAGCGCTGGCATACATTCCAACAAGTTGGAGATGTGCCAAGGTTGTCTTCATACCCAAGGCAGGGAAAAAGGACTATTCAGTAGCAAAATCTTTCAGGCCCATCAGTCTAACTTCCTTCGTTCTCAAAACGATGGAAAAGATAGTGGACCATGAGTAGACGAACTCTTGCATATACTTACCGACAGCGGCATCCGATGCCAGGGGTACGCTGACGATATAGTGATTATTGCAAGAGGCAAGTTTGAGAGCACTCTCTGTGATATTATCCAGAGAGCTTTGCGCCTAACGAAAGAATGGTGTGCGGGTGTGGGGTTAAATCTAAACTCCAATAAGACTGCCATCATTCCTTTCACCAAAAGAAGATCCCTAACGGGTATGAGAACAATAACGCTAGATGGGGTACCCCTGGAGGCAGTTTCTGAAGTAAAGTACTTGGGAGTCACCTTCGACTCTAAGTTACTTTGGAAGAAACACGTTGAGAATACAACATCAAAGGCCACCAGGGCTATAATGGTGTGCAGGAGACTAGCGGGTAAATCCTGGGGTTGTAATCCGGCAATACTGCGGTGGATGTACACCATGATAGTCCGACCCATCATAGTGTACGGTGCGGTAGCATGGGCTCCTAGATCAGCCCTAAGCACAGTGAGGAAATCACTCGCTAAACTCCAGCGTCTGGCATGTGTATGCATTACGGGGGCTATGCGTACTTGCCCGACAGCGGCAATGGAGGTGCTGCTTGATCTGAGCCCACTGCACATAGTAGTTGAACAGGTAGCCAAAAGAACCTTGCTGAATATGGCAAAAGAAGGCTTCGGGAAAGGAAAAGTCATCTCGTCCGCGGGGGCGGATAGGCTAATAGGACAGCTGGCCATCTGCCAACTGCCAAGGGACGACATAGCAAAAGTAGTAATATTTGAGAAGAGTTTCAAAATAGAACTGGGAGAGAAGAGTACCTGGGACACCTCAAAGGTGGAGAGATTCCACGAGAACAGGACCTTAGTATGGTACACTGATGGCTCGAAAACTCCAGAAGGAATTGGAGCGGGAATTTACGGCCCCCGCATCAATTTGTCCGTCCCCCTTGGAGTACACCCGAGCATTTTTCAGGCGGAAGTGGTTGCTATAAGCCTGTGCGCGGGAATAAACCTGCAACGCGGCTATACCAACGAGAACATCACTATATTAAGTGACAGCCAGGCCGCACTCAAGGCGATATCATCCTGTGAGATAAAATCCTCACTGGTGCTGGAGTGCGTGCTGAAACTGAGCGAATTGGCAGAAAGAAATAACCTCAGACTAGCATGGGTTCCAGGCCATGCGGGCATAGAGAGCGTATTGCCGGTTCTGCGAGAACGGTATTTGTACCTGTACAATACCCTTCGTACCGAAACGACCCGGGTTGTTTTTTTTTTATAATGACTCGGCCAAGAGCAATACATTTCGAAGTGACCCTGTCTAACGCGTCACGATTCCCTCACCTCAGCAAGCAGACCTACTAGCGAGAACAGCGGCAGCAACAAAGCCCATAGGCCCTGAACCTTTCCTGGCGATCGGCGAGCACACGATAAAAGAAAAGCTCAGGAAAGAGGAGTCTGACATGAGAGAGGAACACTGGCGTCAGACGATCGGGATGCGTCAGGCAAAAGCGCTGATGCGTGGGTATAACACAAGGCGCTACGAAGAGATAATAAACCTGTCCAAAAATAGTCTAAGGATTATAACAGTGGTCCTCACGGGGCATTGCAGGCTCAAGGCCCACATGCATAGACTGGGCATCTCGTCCGGCAGCCTGTGTCGCTTCTGTGACTCGGAGGACGAAACAGCGGAGCACATTTTGTGCAAATGCGATGCAATCTCTAGAAGAAGGCATAAAATCCTCGGAGCCATGACTCTAGAATGTAGGCACATATATGAACTAAAGCCGATCCTAATTCTGAATTTTCTGAAAGAGATCGGCCTTGTAGATGTGCTTTGAGTATATGAGGGCACAATAGATCTTAAGGTCGCAGTGCACTACCTCAACCCTATTATTATTATTATTATTATGTACATATATATGTATACCTAACAAGAGCGATCATGGGAGGAGCAAAGTTTTATTATTATTGACGCGGTGTTTTGGATTTGCGCATTATCGTTAGCTCTTCTTGCTCTGAAGGCATCGCGTAGCGGGGGTGTTTTGTATTGAGCTGCACGAAATACTTTGCTAAAAACTTTATGCAAATTCTCGTTCTCAGCTTGAGGGATACCGTTTATAACGATGTCGGTGGCGACTGCGCTATCTTGTAGCTCTGTAAGTTGAGCGTTTTCTTATATCTCGGGAACCGCTCAACCGATTTGGATACAATTTGGCATTATAGATAGTATGATCCATTCTAGGATTATATGCGAGGGTGTTGCCACTTGGGGCAGTTCACAGGGTTGCCACTTATCTCAATTTTTCTTTTAAATATTGAGCAAGATATGCCAATATTGGTATCAAATGAAAGGTATTTTCAACCGTATTCCAAATATGTAAATCTCAAGCAGGGTTGCCACCTACCCGCATTTTATTTATTTTTATTGATATCTCGGGAACCGCTGGACAGATTTGGATAAAGTTTGGCATTATAGAGAATATAATTCATCCTAAGATTATGTGCGTGGGTGTTGCCACTTGGGGCGGTTCACAGGGTTGCCACCTATCTAAACTTTTTTTTAAATATTGAGCAAGATATGCTAATACGGGTATCAAATGAAAAGTATTTTCGACCGTATTCCAAATATTTAAATCCCAAGCAGGGTAGCCACCTAGGGTTGCCACCTAACCGCATTTTATTTTATTTTTTTTGATATCTCGGGAAACGTTTAACCGGGTTGCCAAATATCTAATTTGTTTTAAATATTGAGCAAGATAGCCAATATCGGTATCAAATGAAAGGTATTTTCGACCGTATTCCAAATATGGAAATCTCAAGCAGGGTTGCCACCTAACCGCATTTTATATATTTTTCTGTATATATCGGGAATCGCTCGACGGATTTGGATAAAGTTTCGCATTATAGACAGTACGATTCATTCAAAGATTACATTCTTGGGTGTTTCCATTTGACGCTGTTCACAGTTTTGCCACCTATCTCAATTTTTTTTTTTAAATATTGAGCAGTATTTTCGGGCGCATTTCAAATATGACAATTTCTCGACCGATTCGGATAAAGTTTGACGTTATAGATAGTTTGATTCATTCTAAGATTATACGAGTGGGTATTGTCACTTGGTGCGGTTCACAGGGTTGCCACCTATCTCGATTTTTTTAAATTTTGTGCAGAATATGTCAATATGGGTATCAAATGAAAGGTATTTTCGACCGTATTCCAAATATGTAAATCTCAAGAAGGGTTGCCACCTAGGGTTGCCACCAAAACGCATTTTATTTATTTTTCTCTATATATCGGGAACCGCTCGACCGATTTGGATAACGTTTCGCATTATAGATAGTATGATTCATTCTAAGATTATATGCGTGGGTGTTTCCATTTGAGGCTGCTCACAGGGTTGCCACTTATATAATTTTTTTTTAAATATTGAGCAATATATGCCAATATGGGTATCAAATGAAAGGTATTTTTGGTCGCATTTGAAATATGACAATTTCTAACAGGGTTGCCCCCAAACCGTATTTTATTTATTTTTCATTCTAAGACTTTATATGTGGTGGTTGCCTATTGGGGCGGTTCAAAGGGTTGCCACCTATCTATATTTTATTAATATTGAACAAGATATGCCTATATGGGTATAAGGTGAAAGGTATTTGCGACCGTGTTCCAAATATTTAAATTTCAAGCAGGCTTGCCACCTAGTCCTCCTATCTTTCTTCGTACAACTCTCTTTCCTATCTCCCTCCCTTTTGCTCTTCATTGCCCTCTTTCCTTCTACCACGCCCCTCTTCCTATATATCCCATTCGTATTGGCCCCTGTTAATTTAGGCCTAATTCTACCCATGTACCAAATTTTAAGGAAAACGCACCATATATAAGATATTTAAAAATGGATCGTTTCCCCGGTCCACTTCCCGGAAGTAAGATATTATGAATCTACACCATTCTCGAATACATCTTATTCATATTTCGTTATTTCTGAACTTAAAAAGTTAACTTCTTTCACGTGTACTGTCTACACGCGGGTTTTTTTTTTATTTTACGTCCAAAACAAAAGAAAACTTTTGTACACTTAGTAGGACACCGGTAGTAAATTTTAATGCTCAAAAAATGCAACTTAACGTGAAAAACTCGGGAGCACAGCAAAACACGTCTTACTCGCCTGACCGATTTTAATGAAATTTGTTATATAGATGGTATGATTCATACTCCTTCAGCATAAGCTTGCATGTGGCAAACGGCATACCTAAGCGCTCTTTATCCCGAAGAACCTGCTTGGTCGTGCCCTGCCTCGCAAGTTCGTCTACCCTACAATATCCCTCAATGTCCCTATGCCCCGGGACCCATGTGAGGTTCACGCGATTCTGTTGGGCCATCTCGTGTAGAGATCGACGACAGCTGAGTGTCAGTTCAGAGTTAAACGAGTAAGAGCCAAGGGATTTGATGGCCGCCTGGCTGTCGCTGAAAATAAAAATATCCTATCTGATAGTTTGTTGGCCTATCCAAGCCGCGGCGTCCATGATTGCTGGAACTTCAGCCTGGAAGACACTGCAGTGATCAGGTAGTCTGAAGGAAAGCTCAAGGTTCAGATCCTTTGAATAAACCCCTCCTCCAACTCTGCCGTCTAACTTCGAGCCATCAGTATAAATGGAAGTGCCGCTATGAGTGGCGGGACTCCGATCCGTGCTCTCCCATTCTTCCCTGCTGGGAATGTTGATTTTAAAACCGCTATCTCCGACTGTTGTAGTCGCACAACGATCTGTGCTCAGCGGAAGAAAGCTATAGGATCCCAAAATACGGGCGTGTCCAGTAGTACTTGCGCACCAGCGTGACGTTTCCCTTAGACGCAGAGCCGATGCTGCTGCTATCCGGTGCCCTTCCAGATCGAGTGGAAAAATACCAAGAATGGCCTGGAGTGCTTCATTGGGCGTTGTTCTTAACGCCCCGCTTATACAGATCATGCAAGATCTGTGTACTTTACCTAGCAGATTAAGGTTTGTTGCCTTGCTCAGCGCAGGCCACCATACCACAACTCCATAAAGCATGATTGGTCGAATGATTGCAGTGTAGATCCATTTGAATATTTTGGGGCTGAGCCCCCATTTCTTTCCAATGGCTCTTTTGCACGTGTAGAGTGCAATACACGCTTTCTTCTGGCCAAGAACTTGGCTTTGTCAGCCAAGTTTAGGTGCGCATCATTCAGGTTTGGTAGTATTAGCGGTTTTCTACTTTTCCCGGGTTGATGCTCAGTCCGCAGCGCGAGCACCATGAGGAAACCTCTCGCAGTGCTACTTGCATCAAGTCGCACAGGGTTTGTGGAAATTTGCCCTTATATACTATAGCTAAGTCGTCTGCATATGCCACTACCTTCCCGCCTCCCAGCTTGTGTCTCGCAGCATCGAGTTGACAGTGAGGTTCCATAGAAGCGGGGAGAGAGCACCACCCTGAGGCGTTCCCCTTGTGACATAGCGTGATAAATCAACCGAGCCCAGTGATGAAACTATTCGTCTGCCCCTTAGTAGTTGATAAATAAGTCCAATAAGAGACCTGCTTATGCCCAGACTTGTTAAAGAGGTGTTTATAGCATCAGAGCTTATGTTGTTGAAGGCTCCTTCAATATCTAAAAAGGCCACAAGACAGTTCTCCTTTTCATACAGCGATTTTTCAATAACAGAAACTAGGCTGTGAAGCGCAGTTTCTGTAGTTCTGGCAGGTTTGCCACCTACCTATTTTTTGCCAAAAAAAAATCAAATATCGCTTCCCGTGCGTCACCTATCGGAATATTTTGTTTGTTATATTTCGTTGGGGCAGAAAACTAAACGATGATGGTAATTTGAAGATCCTACGTCAACGGGAAGCTGGACACCGAAAACAGGCCCTCGCATTTCTTAAAGAAGGAGCGACTAACGCGCCACTTAGCGGGTCCAATTTTTTTTGAAACATTTGAATATTAATTATGTAATACACACGCTAAATATTAGCCAAATCGGTCCATAATTCGGATTTTCAGTTTTAATTACCCGATCTCAGCTCCACCTAGCGGAATTTTTTTAAGAAAATATTTATTTTCATGGTAGTAATACAAAAAAATCTCTGGAAATGAAATTTTTCAAATATGTCTACCCATGCGCCACCTATCGGAATTATTTTTTTGTTATAGTGCGTTGGGGTACCAGCCTAAACGATGATGTAAATTTGATTATACTACCTCACCGGAAATTTCATTGAAAATCGAATTAATCGACACCGAAAACAGACCTTCATATTTCTTAAATAGAGCAACTCACGCGCCACCTATCGGGTCCAATTTTTTTTTAACCGTTTGGAAATTGTTAAGTAATACACACGCTAAATATCAGCCAAATCGATACATAATTAGGACATTCAGTTTTTATTAAGCCGATCTAAGCTCCACCTAGCGGAATTTTTTTTAGGAAAATATTTCTTTTCATGGTAGTAATGCATGTTCCGAATTTCAGCCAAATCGGACCGTAAATGCGATTTTTGAAAATATAGCGACCCACGCGCCACCCATCGGATTTTTTTTTTTTTTTTCAATAATATTGCATTGTCATCGTAATGCGTGGTCGAATGTGGTGAAAATTTCAAGACCCAAGCACAACAGGAAGTTGGTTTAAAATCGAATGCAATAATCCGGGCACAAGAACGACGAAAGCGACCTAATAAAAACATTTTAAAAAGTAAAAGGTTTTCGTTGTCGCCGCTAGCCACAAACCAGGTAGCTACATAGGCCGACATGTTTTTTTTTACTAAGTAGAGTTGCCACCAAGGGTTGCCACTAACCACATGTTATTTATATCTCGGAAACCGCCTGACCGATGTTAAAGAAATTTTGTATATAGATGGTATTCTTCATTTTAAGACTGCATACATGGGCGTTCCTCTTCACAGTTGCCGCGGCGAAGGGGCTTAAGCGGTGGCCCGTGGCATCCTTCCCACGACGGAATCACGGAACCCGGTAAACTAAGAGGAAGGCCTATCATTCGCTTCATCCATGGGGTGTGGTGGACAAGCCCAACGGTTTCGTCACAACCCTCCCTTCGTGTATGTGGAGAATGGTAGGATAGCCGCACCAACACCTTTTTGCGGTAACTCGAGGTATCCCCCCAACGAGAGAACCACGGGCTGCGGCAAAAAAAGCTAATAGGAAAGCCTTTTACTGGTTTCATCTTTTGGGCTGGAGCAGACAGGCCCAACGGTCTGTCGACCCCCACCGCGGGGATGAGGCGAGTGTTAGGGGTGCCGAAAAAATCACCCTAATCCAAGGTGTCAAGGTACCCGTGCCGATGGATGAATGGTCAAAGGGCGGCTATTGAATTTCTGATCGCGAACGGTCCCCTCCGATGCCCGGGCAAGGTCGGTTGTATAAGTGCCTTCTCTACGCATACCGGCTCTGCGAACGAGTGACCAACCCCTTCCGGCTTACTCGTGGGACCAAAACATGGAAAACTCAAACAACAAAAACACAAACAAACTAATGAAATCAAAAGACGCAGATGAACACATGGACGTACCGACTCCCTTGACGGTACACGGTTGGGTACCAACCAAAGTACCCTGGGACCAACTTCCGACCCCCAGGCGGCTGGCGGCGCCAACCAAAGTGCACCTGCGGCCAAGGGTAGGAAGAAAAAGAAAACTGAAGGTCAGACAAGGCGTAATAGGTACCAGCGGGCGCTGTTTATGCTCGAAAAAATAAAAAACGGCGAGGCAGCCTGCGGTACCAAAGACGCCGAATACTACAAAACGGTGGTGGAGGAGTACGAGAACTTCCAGAAGAAGAATCCGGCCCCTCCACACAAGCAGGACGCTTCTCAAAAGATAAACCGTTCCAACCAAGACAGCCAAGAAGCGGAACCGAAGAAGCCCAAACGGGCGGAAATGGTCCACACCACAGCCAGGCACTATAATGAGGTTGCCAGGGATAACTTGCATGTGGCCATTGTGGATGTAAACAGTAGATCGCCGGCAACAGTTCAGCAGAACTGGGTGGAGATCGAGGTCAGGCTGTCAAAGCTGGCCATGAGGCACGTGTGCGACAACCCGACCGGTCCCCTCCCAGTGTTTGACTCCTCCGAGAGCCTCCGGGTATATAGGGTCATCAAATGCGCTGATCAGGCCTCGCTGGACTTCCTCTTGGGGTGTGTAGCAAAAATTAGCGGAGAGGTCAACAACCTCCAGCTAAAGCTAACCCCCGCAGCGGAACTGCCAAAGAGGCCGCGGGCGCGCATTTGGCTACCATCTATGGATGACTCGAGGGAGGAATTGTTGTCGTACATAAAACTGTACAACAGCAGCATCCAAGCCATTGCAGACTGGCAGCTTATTAAAGAGGAAGAGCCGTCGAAGACCAGCAAACCGATTCTGGTCGCAATATGCGAAGAGTCCTTGGAGGCTCTGGCGAAGGCGGACTTGTGGTAGCCTTTGCCATTCGCATGGCCAAGGTTAAGGTCTTCCGCGGCGACATCACCCCAGATGAGGACGACCCTGAGGAAGTAGATGATGCAGGTCAGCTGCTGCAGGGTGTCCACACCCAAGATGGGAGCACAACCAACAACAATAAATTCGTCCAGATTAATCTGCAGCACTCAATAAGTGCTACGGAAAATCTGAAGGTCTTTCTAGCATAGGAGGACTTAGACATCAGCCTCATTCAAGAACCCTGGATCAACAGTGAGAGGATCATGGGGTTAAACATCAGCACTCACAATCTGTTCTACAAAACAGATGTAGGTAAGCCAACATCATGCATTTTATTAAAAAAAAAAGTATAAATGCTTTCCTATGTTCAAATTACAGTACATCAGATGTAACGGTAGTAAAGTTGGAAGGTGATGATATGCAGTCGGTCTTCGTCATTTCAGCCTACATGGCTCACGACAGGCCGGCCCCACAACTCACAACAAAAACCAAAACGTCGTTATCGGCAGCGACGCAAATGCAAGACACTCTATGTTGGGCAGTACTGCAATCAACGATAGAGGTGAGTCCCTTTTACACTATATTCTTAACTCGAACCTGGGTATCTGCAATAGGGTTAGAACCCCAACTTTCTTTTTCCCGGATAGATTCCAGGGCTGGAAGGAGGTCCTCGATCTTACCCTGTCTACGGATAATGGTTCAGCACTGGTAAGTAACTGGGAGGTTTCAGACAGAGCCTCCCTATCTGACCATCGCTTGATCTTCTTCGACTTAGGGTATGGTCCGGGTCGGCCTCTTCGGCACGGGAACCCACGAAGAACTAGATGGGACAAATTCGTCAAACTCTCCGAGAAATCTTTAACGCTAAGAGAGCCCTACCCTGACATCACCAGCCCGCAAGAGCTGGATGATGCAGTGGACAAACGGGAGCACACTCTAGCAATATCGTATAACAAATCTACCCTGTCAGCATTCTTAAGAAGAAATCTCCAAGGTTGGCGGCCATATAGGGAAACGCTCAAAACCTACAAGAAAGCAGTAAGGAAGGCGAAGGTTCAATCCTGGCAAACCTTCTGCTCTACAATAGAAAACACCCGGCAAGCCTCCAGACTGAGCAAGATCCTATACAAAGAGCATGTAAATAATCTTTTCGTGAGAAAGAAAGATGGTAATTGGGCAGACTCAGCGGAGGGATTCCTAGTAACCCTAATGAATAAACACTTCCCTGGCAGCGACCACACGCCGGTACATGTATCCCAGGGTCGGGTCTCCGAGCCCCCCGAAGAATTACTGGCAACGTTGTTGGACAGGGAAAAGATTAGACACGCAATTAACAACTTCTCCCCATACAAATCTCCTGGACCCGACGGCGTCACTCCAGTGATGCTTCAGAATCTAGGAGATAAAATGGTCCGCTGGTTGGCCAGGGTATTCAGGGCGAGTATCACTCTGACCTACATCCCGCGGAGCTGCAGGAGAGTTCACGTCATATTCCTCCCCAAAACGGGTAGGCGTTCGCATGGAAATGCCAAGGACTGCAGACCCATAAGCCTCACATCCTTCATGTTGAATACTCTGGAACGACTTCTGGGTCTCCACATAAGATCAGTAATAACTGGGCCTATCCTTTCCGTTGCGCAGCATGGGTACATAAAAGACAAGTCAACGGAGACTGCGCTTCACGAAATCATAGGCACCGTTGAAAGATCGCATCACTACAAACAATACACCTTGGCAGCCTTCTTAGATATAGAAGGGGCGTTCAACAACATAGAAACAGGCGCAATTGTCAAATCCCTCCAAAAGGCTGGAATAGACAGCACTGAACGATATACTTCTCGAGCTCAACAAAAACGGGGTTAAGGTAGCAGCATATGCTGACGACGTTGCTATTGCAGTATCGGGACCGTTCCCTTCAACGCTTAGCGAAATCTTGGAAAGGGCACTCCGGAAGCTACAGGCCTGGACCTCTGCTAGTGGTCTAGGCATCAACCCGAGTAAAACGGAACTAGTACTGTTTAGCAACAAAACCAAGATCCCTCAATTCCGTCTACCTTCGCTTAACGGCACTGAACTATTACTCTCCCAGAGGGTAAAGTACCTCGGTGTCGAAATAGATAGCAAACTCAACTGGAAACTGAACGTTGAGAAAAGAATAAACAAGGAATACATTGCCTACTACTCCTGCAAAAGAATAGTAAGCAAGAACTGGGGTCTAAAAACTGATGATGTGGCTCTACACTGCAGTCATAAGACCCATACTATCGTATGGGGCGTTAGTTTGGTGGCCGGCCCTAGACAAACAGTACAACATCAATAACCTAAACAAGATACAACGGGCGGCATTCGGAGGCGTAACGGGCGCACTTAGATCCTGCCCGATAGACGCACTCAACATCATCCTAGAGCAATTACCGCTAGGCATGCACATTCGTGTAATGGCCACAGGAGCAGCACTAAGGCTTACGGCGCCGAGTGCTGGAATTCGAAACAGTATGGCTACAGCGGCATCCTAAACAGGTTCTTAAACGAAGACCTATCATCAGACTACCTCCCACCCTCCCTAAAATTCGACAAAAACTATTAAGTGCACTTCCCGTCAAGAGGCGAATGAAGAGATGGTAGCGCTTGTAAGCAGGGGATAAAATCTGTATTCACGGACGGGCCCAAAATGGACTGTGGCGTGGGGGCAGGGGTTTTCTCTGAGCAATTGCAAGTCGCTCAGTCCTACCGTCTCCCGGACTCGGCCAGCATCTTCCAAGCAGAAGTAGTTGGTATCGAGAAAGCCTGTGGACACCTTATGGGAGAGTCAATTGAAGGGAGGGAGGTGCGCATATATTCAGACATTCAAGCGGCGCTTATGTCGCTCGACTCGTCGATCACTTCCTCTAAGGCCGTCAACGGCTGCAAAGGGTCGCTTAGGGCAGCAGCAAACTCCGCGAAAATCACACTTGTCTGGGTTCCGGGTCACAGGAAAGTTGAGGGCAATGAGAAAGCGGATGTACTGCGAGGACAGGGGCTTCAGCAGACAACTTAGAAGTAGTTAGGGTCGTCGCCCACTCACAGCAATCAAAAGTGACATACATAACAACTACAAGGCCATGGCCATTCGCAGGTGGTACTCCTCAGATAGCTGTAGGATTGCCTAACAAACTTGGCCTGAATACAACAAGAGTAGAACCGAGAGCCTGCTATGCAGATCTAAGAAGGAGATTTTCAGAATCACAGCCACCATAACAGGACACTGGCCACTGGGCCAACATGCGGAAAGAATTGGATTACCATTCAACGAGGTGTGTAGATGTTGCGGCCTAGATGGCGGTAAAGAAACTGTTACTCACTTCCTCTGCGAGTGTCCTGCCCTGGCCAATATAAGACACAAGACCTTAGGTAGGTTTGTTCTAACTGACCTGAAGGATGTATCTAAGTGCTCCATAGTTGACATAAGCAAATTTATAGGTCTCACCAAATGGTTTGACCAATATCCATCTAGTCCTTAGAAAATAAACTGTAATTGGTTTCAGAGTTTAGTGCATCAAAATGGCGCCCAGCGCGCTACTTGGGCCCGGTCCTTCTGACCGGGCAGCACGGCAACCAACCAACCAACATGGGCGTTACCTCTTGGCACGGTTTACGGGGTTGCCACCTATCTCAATTTGTTTTTAGTATTGAACATGATATGCCAATATGGCTATCAAATGAAAGGCATTTTTGGCCTTATTCTCAATAAGACAATTTCAAGCAGGGTTATCTAGTTTTTTTTTTTAATATTGAGCAAGATATGCCAATATTGGTATCAAATGAAAAGTATTTTTGGCCGTATTCTCAATATTTTGAGACGTAATCTCAATATGACAATTTCCATCAGGGTTGTTACATAGGGTTGCCAACTTACCGCAATTTATTTATTTTTTTAAACCCGATGAAGGATTCTAACTACACTGACCACCAACCTAGGTGCATGACCGGCATAGTTTTTTTTTTTTTTCCCCACTCATTGGTTTCCTAATATGAGCCGTTTAAAGCACAAGTGGTAGAAGTCCAGTTTTCGTTTTTTTTTAGTTAAGCATGAACGTATGTGGGGGAAAAATCTTTTCTATATAACACGCTAACGGGGTAACTCCTAGCTTCCATATAAACTGAAAAAGTAGCAGAACTAACTTGTGAAATCAAGGGTACCCCTATTCATTGACAACACAAAACCTTCAATATCTCAGTTTGAGAAAAGGTGGACTTATACCACTTGTGCTTTAAGGGGTTCATAAATAAAAAGTAAACGGTTTTCGGTGCCGCCGCCCACCGACCAAACGTTTACGGGTTTTCACCAAACTTACACACAAGGTAGGAACATGGGCCGACATGGTTCTTTTTTGTTATTAAGTAGAGCTGCCACCTAAGGTTGCCACCTTACCAAATTAAATTGTTATTTCGGAAACCGCCTGGCCGATTTTATTGAAATTTGTTATATAGATGGTATGATTCATTTAAAGATTGCGTGCATGAGCGTTGCCACTTGGCACGGTTTACGGGGTTACCATCTATCTCAATTTTTTTTTAGTATTGAACAAGATATACCAAAATGGCGATCAAATGAAAGGTATTTTTAGCCTTATTCTAAATAAGTGGAATGTAATGGGGTGTGATTGCTATGTGACCTTGCCCAATCTCGACTCTTGTGTCCTCGTTCGTACACTCTGGGCAAAGTGAGCTATCTAGGTTCGCGGCAGAAAGAGAGGAGCCCCGGTGGGGCCACTCTGACATACTTGGTTTAAGGGCTCACTGAGGTCTTGGGCGAAGCGTCTGTCCACTATGTGGTGCGGCTGCAAGCGGGCGTCTGTCTTGAAGCAAGCGGCTCTCTATATAAATGTGTAAATATTTTCCAAAAACCCTGAAACGGGTTGTGCGCTGGGTTTGGGACCCGCCACGTAAAAAACTTAATTCCAATGAAAACAAATTAATGTTGATGGCCCGGTAAAACGAATTAAGGACTAAGAGAAGGATATTAGGACATGTACGTGGATTGTCCTGACCCTTTCTAGGGAGCGTACCGCTGCCCGACTGGTTGATGTCCTTGTGAACGCAAAGGCTGACATCACTGCCCTGCAAGAAATGTGATGGACAGGGCAAGGAAAGACGACCATCGGTCCTTGTGACGTATACTACAGTGGCCAGACACGCGGCAAAGCGCGAGGTGTAGGATTTGTTGTGGGAAAGAGACTTCGCCGTCAAGTACTATATACGCAGAGAAGGACTCCTTCTACGATAAACTTGAACAGACCTAAGTCGCTGCCCCCAGCATGATATCAAAGTCGTGCACGGCAACTTTAATGCCAAGGTAGGCTAGGAAGGAGTCTTTGGTCCTACAGTTGGAAAATTCAGTCTCCACGATATAACATGCCCCAACGGAACTAGGTGGATTGACTTCGCCACTGCTCGCAATATGGTCATCAGTAGTACCAGGTTCCAGCATAAGCGAATACAGCAAGCCACCTGGCTGCCCCCTGTGGTGCGGCAGTAACGGAAGGAAAGTTTTGACGTCGAGAAGCTGCGTGCGACACAAACAGCTGATAATTTCTCCACTCGACTCTTACACCTGCTATCGGAGAAGCAATCCTCGACCTAACGATGTAACCGAGCAATGGAAGCATAACTCTCACTCATTATGTGACACCACTGGGGCCACTATAGGGTTTCAGCGAGCCCGAAAGAATAACTGGTACCATGAGGAATGCAGCACAGCCTCGGACAAAAAAGACGCTGCATACAGGGAGATGTTGCGAACGGGCGCAACCCGCAGTGTATGGCAATGATGCCCGAAAATTCTATGAAAAGATCCGGCGGATGACGGAAGGTTTAAAGACCGGGGCAAGTTCCTGTAAGGACAATAATGGCTACCTGGTAACCGACGTACAGAATGTACTTAAAGTTTGGAGGGAGCACTTCTCATAACAGGTAAAATGCGAGGAAGACGTTGAACCCGATATCCCAATCCCTGACGATGGAAAAGTCGTCCCACCACCTGACTACGATGAAGTGAGGATAGCTATATCCCGGCTCAAAAACAACAAAGCGCCTGGAAAAGACGGACTACCCGCCGAGCTGTTCAAACACGGAGGCGAAGAGCTGGTTAAAAGCAAAAAGGAGTTGCCTCTAAACCGCCATGTCTGAATTTGGCTTCCCTGCAAAGCTTAAACGGCCTTGCCACATGACGTTGAGCAACACCAACAGCTCCTTCAGAATCGGGTAGGACCTCTCTGAGCCATTTGAAACCACAAAAGGCTTCAGACAGGGCGACTCCCTTTCGTGCGATTTCTTCAACCTGATGCAGAATAAGATAATTAGAGCAGCAGAGCTAAACCGCAATGGCACACTCTTTTACAAGAGCGTGCAATTGCTGGCGTATACCGATGATATTGATATCATTGGCCTTAACAACCGCGCAGTAAGCGCTGCCCTCTCTGGACTGGATAAAGAAGCGAAAAAGTGGGTCTTGCGGTGAACGAGGATAAGACAAAGTATCTGCTGTCATCAAAGAAAGAATCGGCGCACCTGCATCTTGGCAGCCAAGTCACCGTTCATGGCTACAAGTTTGAAACGGTGAGAGCTTCGTCTATTCGGGAACCAACATTAACACCGAAAATAATATCAGTCTAGAAATCCAACGGAGAATCACTCTGGCCCACAAGTGTTACTTTGGACTAAGTAAGCAATTGAGAAGTAATGTTCTCTCTCGACAAACAAAGATCACCCTCTATAAGTCTCTCATCATACCAGTCCTGATGTACGGCTCGGAATCACGGACAGTGTCAAGAGAAGATTTATCGTCCTTCCCGTGATGCCACCGGCGACCTAACGATGTAACCGAGCAATGAAAGCAAATCTCTCACTCATTATGTTACGCCGCTGGGGCCACTATATGGTTTCAGCGAGCCCGCATGAATAACTGGTACGATGAGGAATGCAGCACAGCCTCCGAAAAAAAAGACGCTGCATACAGGGAGACGTTGCGAATAGGCGCAACCCGCATTGTATGGCAACGCTATCATGAGGCAAAGAAAGAAGAGAGACGCCTTTTCAGAAAAAAGAAACGTGAGGCCGAAAGACGTGAGTATGAGGAGATTGAGATGCTGGCTGACAGGAATGATGCCCGAAAATTCTATGAAAAGATCCCGCGGATGACGGAAGGTTTAGAGACCGGGGCAAGTTCCTGTAAGGACAATAATGGCTACCTGGTAACCGACGTACAGAATGTACTTAAAGTATGGAGTGAGCACTTCTCATAACTGCTAAATTGCGAGGAAGACGTTGAACCCGATATCCCCATCCCTGTCGATGGAAAAGTCGTCCCACCACCTGACTATGATGAAGTGAGGATAGCCATATCCCGGCTCAAAAACAACAAAGCGCCTGAAAAAGATGCAACACCCACCGAGCTGTTCAAACACGGAGGCGAAGAGCTGGTAAAAGCAAAAAGGAGTTGCCTCTATACCGCCATGTCTGAATTTTGCTTCTCTGCAACGCTTATACGGCCACATGACCTTGAGCAATACCAACAGCTCTGTCAGAACGGGTAGGACCTCTCTGAGCCATTTGAAACCAAAAGAGGCTTCAGACAGGGCTACTCCCTTTCGTGCGATTTCTTCAAACTGATGCTGGAGAAGATAATTCGAGCAGCAGAGCTAAACCGCAATGGCACAATCTTTTACAAGAGCGTGCAATTGCTGGCGTATGCCGATTATATTGATATCATTGGTCTTAACAACCGCGCAGTAAGCGCTGCCCTCTCTGGGCTGGATAAAGAAGCAAAAATGGTGGGTGTCATCGACAGATGTATGAACATACAAATGTTTCATGACATTTGCAGCAGGGTTACGGCACGCGTATATTAAGAACCCAAAACACCTACGGTTTACTGAAAATCGTTTGTATGGTATTTTAATGTTGATGGTTTTAATATCTGAAAATGTTCAATATTTCACAAAGTTTTATAAGTTTCAATTTCAATATAATGTGACATGTTTTTCTAATAGGCTCACCTTACTCGTGTCTTCCCTGAAACTAAAAGAATCGTACGGTTCGCCAAAAACGGAAATCTTCCGGAAAACGCATTAGAAAATATCTATACCACATTTCGTTCAGTTTCAGGGTTGCACAAAGGGGAATAAAAATCAGTATTTCATTGCAAATGATGCTTTTATAGCAAAATCTTAAAATTAGGTTATATTTCCGCAACATTCCGCCCCCCGTGATTCGAAGCGGGAGCCGGAGGATCACCACAAACATCTAGGACTGCCAATTTGGAGGCCGGCCGTCGAAAACTTCCTTGACCCGTCTTTACCATTGCTGATCTCACCTGACCATCTGCTGCCGCGAAGACTTCTACCACTATGCCTCGTTTCCACTGTCCGCGGCTTTCATTGTCGTCACAAATGACTACCACATCGCCAATCTTGATCGGTTCAACTCTACCAAACCATTTTGTTCTACGGGTTAACGTCGGTAGGTATTCCAAAATCCACCGTTTCCAAAACGTTTGTTTTAACTGTTGCACTATAAGCCATTGTTTTCTCAGGCATCCACCTTCTGCCGAAGCGGGTGTCTGAACAAAATTGGGACAACCCAGCAGGAAATGGTTGGGTGTCAGCGGTTCTGCGTCTGCACTATCTATCGGTATGTGCGTAAGTGGTCGTGAATTGATGAGATTTTCTGCCTCGATCAGCAAACTCTGCAACGTTTCTATTTGCGGTGTTTTCTCCTTTAAGGTAAACGACAGCACTTTCTTTTCAGCTTGCACCATGCGCTCCCAAACGCCGCCAGCTGACGGGTGTAGAGGAGTATTAATAACCCACTCGATCCCTTTTCGTTGACATTCCTTTTGCATATTCCCGTCGATGTCTATCCATTGCTCTTTACTTGCACCTATAAAGTTTGTGCCTCTATCGCTCCTTATTCGCACGGTTACGCCACGCCGATTCACGAAGTTTTTCAGACAAAGCACGACAGCATCTGCCGACAAATCCTTAGCTACTTCTAAATGGATCGCTCTTACCGTAAGACATGAAAAAACGGCAACCCATCGCTTCTCATGGCGTCGGCCTATTGCCACATAAACGGGTCCAAAATAATCTATGCCAGTGTATGTAAACGGGCGAGTGTATGGCATCAGGCGATCAATAGGTAGCTGCCCGATTAACGGGGGTCGTGGAGCCGCGCTTAAGTTTTTACATACCTGGCATCTTCGTTTAGCTGATTGTACGAGGCGACGTAAATTCGGGACCCAAAATTTATATCGGATAGCGCACACTATTGATTCCTGGTTCTGATGGCGGAATACTTCATGGTAATGTTGAACGCTCAGACGGGTTAATTCGTGTTCCTTCGGAAGAATTATTGGTCTTCGCGTGCATAATGGCACACAGTCTGCATTATCCAAACGTCCGCCTAAACGTAATATTCCGTCCTCGTCCAGGACCGGCGTCAATTTCCATAAATTACTTGACTTTTTTACCTGAAGATTATTTTTCAAAAGCTCAATTTCGTTCTTAAATTCAGTTTCTTGAATAAAGCGGCAAACGAAACCTTCAGTTTCTTTCATAAAATGAATGTCCACTTGCAATGGCTTCAGGATCTCTTTAGTGCAGTATGAACGAAACTTTTTTATTGCGAGTCTAACCCAGCACATTACTTTCAAAAATCGATAATAATTCGAGTATTTGTTAAAAGGAATAACACTTTCGTCGTATTGCACAGTGTACAATTCTCTTGTACGAACCTCGTTTGCTTCTTTATCAGCGATGTCATCCGGCATTGCCGGCCAGTTATCGTCGGTTAATTTAAGAAATGAAGGGCCTTTAAGCCATTTGCTATCAGTGGAAAACGTTTGCGGTCTGGTTCCTTCATCTGCTGGGTTTAATTTGCCCGGAACCCACCTCCATTGGTCAGGCTTCGTCGACTGCAGTATCTCGGAAATCCTGTTCGATACATATTGTTTGTAACGTCTTGCGTCAGAACGCAACCATTGTATGACAGTTTTTGAATCCGTCCAAAACACAACCTTTTCTGGTTGGGTATCATGGTTGGACACGATGATTTCCTTCATTCGCACTCCGAGGACGGCGGACTGCAGTTCTAGTCTAGGTATTGATAAAGGCTTTATTGGGCTACATCTAGACTTGCCAAATGCGAATCGTACGCTGACATCGTTTTTGTATTGTATTCGCCAAAAGGCTACTGCAGCGAATGCCATCTCGCTTGCATCGACGAAAACGTGTAAGTCGATCTGTGCATTAGATGCAGTGAAATATGGATGGTAGCACCTAAGTGCTCTAAACTCTTCTATCTTACCTAAATCGCAATACCATTTGTACCAGTCCTTGTATATTTTATCAGGAACGGGCTCATGCCAACTAGTATTCTGTCGCCACAGTTCTTGCATCATGATTTTCGATGCCAAAATAACATTGCATAGAAAACCATACGGATCAAATATGGACATCATCAAACTTAAGATTTCCGCTTTTGTTGGACGTCGATTTCCATTCAAAACCGCACTTGGTACATTCGAAAATCTGAGCTGGAAACAAAATTCGTCAGTTTTGGCATTCCAGTACATGCCCAAAATTTTCTCTGAATTAGATTCACCGTGGAACATATTTTTTATGGTTGTTTCTGTAAGTGCGGTTGGTGCATCGACGACTACATCTAATATTTCGTTGGAATTTGATACGAAACGCCTGAGCTCGAAATTAGCACCGCAGTGAATAAATTTGATTTGTTTTGTCACCTCAATTGCTTCATCTATTGTGGCAAAGGAGTCTACGTAGTCATCGACATAATGTCGATTAACAATACCCTCTACTGCGCGAGGGTATTTTTCACGAAATTTTTCAGCATTCAAATTTTTAATGTACTGAGCGGAGCAGGGCGAACAAATTGACCCAAATATCATCGCCTTCATCGTGTATACATCTGGAGCCCTTGTTGGATCGCCATCTCTCCACAGAAACATTTGGGCACAACGATCTTCGTTTCTTATATCGACGCGGTGAAACATCTCCTTGATGTCTCCGCACACCCCAACGTTCCCCTGACGGAATTTAAAAAGTATAGATAGCAACGATCTTGGTTGATACTCCTCAGGCCCTTTCATCAGCACTGAGTTTAGTGAAATGCCCTCTTTTTTAGCGGCTGCGTCGAAAACGAGCCGCCTTTTGTTATTTTTTTGTACTACAAAATTAATTCTAGGATTCGGAAAATTATTTATCAACTAAGACTGAAAGTTTATTGAAGCACTTTATTGTAGAAACGGATCCATCGATTTTAACGCAAAGGGGCCGGGCAAATATTATTGAAAATGCAGTGCCACCCACAATGATCTACTTTAAAATAGCAATTTTAAGTAAAATATTTTTTTCTTTTTAAACTGCGATATTTTTTCAAAAAGGTATAACGAAAAATACAATGCAAAGAATGCAATTTAAAGTTAAGGACTGACAAATTCGACAAATTTTCGCCAAAATTGTAAATTTTTTAAAAAGAAGTTTTTAGATATTTTTCAGGTCGAACTATCTACACCGTCCTTAACTTGAATTAGCATTATTTAGATATTTTTTCATAAAAAGTAGCTTAATTTTTAAAAATAAAAAACATGAAGCTGAAAATTACAATTTTAAGTTGGGCTATTTTAGATGGCACTCACTGTATGTTTTTTATTTTGATTTTGCAAGTAGCAAAGTAAGTTCATTCAAATAATTGATGCATTAAACAACCTTTCGAATTTTTTTTAATCAACCGATTCTAAATAAGAATTGGTTGGAATGTATTTACAACTAATTATACTCAGTGTACTAGTACTAGTACAAGGGTATATTAACTTTGTTCACATAACGGCTCTTTGTAACGGCACAAAATAATCGAGATAGATATAGAGTTCCATATATGAAAGTTCTTAGGATTAAAAGAGGAGTTGATTAAGGCATGTCCGTCCGTCTGTCCGTCTGTCCGTCTGTCCGTCCGTGTACACGATAACTTGAGTAAAAATTTAGATATAAGCATGAAATTTTGTACACGGGTTACTTTCCGGCCAAGGTAGGTTGCTATTGAAAATGGGCGAAATCGGATGATAACCATGCCCCCTTTTTCGATATCGAAAATTTCGAAAATCACACAAATTGACTTATCTCGGCAGCTGAAATGGCTAAAATGATATAATTTTATAGGTGAATCCCCTTGGTCATTCTCTTATGATTTTTCCATACATTTTTTATAGTGGGCGTGGCACCGCCCACTTTTAAGGGAGGCGTTTTTGAAAATTTGACTAGTCGTAAGTCTTAAACAGATTACGATAGAATGATGGAATTTGGTACAAAGCATACTAGTATCGTTGGGAGCATACCTGATGAAAGTGGATAAAATCGCCGTTCAACCACGCCCACTTTCGATATCGAAAATTTCGAAAATCACATAAATTGACATATCTCGGTAGCTGAAATGGCTAAAATGATATCATTTTATACGTGAATCCCCCTGGTAATTCTCTTATGATTTTTCCATAATTTTTTTATAGGGGGCGTGGCCCAGCCCAATTTTAAGGGAGGCAAAATAATCAAGATCCATGTATGAAAGTTCTTAGGTTGAAAAAAGGAGTCTATTCAGGCATGTCCGTCCGTCTGTCCGTCCGTCCGTCCGTCTTTGTAAACGATAACTTGAGTAAAAATTAAGATATTTGCATGAAATTTTATATACTTTTTGGCCCAGGTAGGTTGCTATTGAAAATGGGCGAAATCGGATGATAACCACGCCCCCTTTTTCGAGATCGAAAATTTCGAAAATCATACAAATTACCATAACTTGAGTAAAAATTGAGGAATTTGCATGAAATTTGGTATACAGATTACTCGGATTATAACCACGTCCCTTTTGTCGGTATCGAAAATTTCGAAAATCACATAAACTGACATATATCGATAGCTGAAATTGATAAAATGATATAATTTCATAGGTGAATCTCTCTTATCATTCTATTATGATTTTCTGTTAAATTTTAAAAAGTGGGCGTGGTACCTCCCACTTTCAAGGGAGGCATTTTTGAAAATTCGACTGGTCGTAACTTTTAAGCAAATTATGGTAGAACGATGAAATTTGGCACAAATCATACTAGTACTGTTGGGAGTATACGTGATGAAATTGGATAAAATCCCCGTCCAACCACGGCTACTCTCGATATCGAAAATTTAGAAAATCATCTAAAAGACTGGTCGTAAGTTTTAACCTGATTACGGTAGAATCGTGAAATTCGGCACAAGGTATACTAGAGTTATAGGAAGTATACCTGTTGAAATTAAACGAAATCGCTTCCCAATCACGTCCACTTTCAATATGGAAAATTTCGAAAATCATATAAGGTTTGTTTATTGGGCTGCTCTAGCTTACGCCAGATTGAGATATTTCACAAAATTGTGTTTAACGAACACTTTTCTTGCTCTAGGTTGTTTCATGAGTACGCTCAAAACAAAACTAGAGTAATCCAGATCACAAATTTCTGCTCTAGCTTTTTTTATGGAGTAAGTTAGAGCAGAGAAGCAATTGTCAGTCAGGTAAAAATAAATTTTTTAAAACTTCAAATTAGCTTGCAAGAAAATCAATGTTTTTGTATACGTGAATTTGCATTAATTTTGAAGATTTAAATAAAAACCCAAATAAAAAGAAACTATCGAGATTCAAGTGTTTCATGGCATTTCTGCTCTGAGTTGCTTTAAGTTGCTCTATTTCTATTTTGACAGCTGCCCTGCTCTGCTCTGATCTAACCTGCTCTGAACTTTTTTTTGGTCATTAAACAAACCTATAAATTGACATAATTCGGTAAGGTAAATAACTAAAATAGTATAATTATTGTATAATTTGGTAGTTAAATTTGTAAGGAATTGTCTGCTATTAACGAGTCTTAAAAGATGAGTTAATTTTGTTAAGTGAGCCACCTATAATTTTTTCGACGGCCATGTATTTTATTGAAAGTGGGTAGTATGGCTCAGAACGATTAAACAAAAATACGTATACAATTTTTCAAAATTCGAATTATTTTGAAAGTTATATCTATCAACAGTTTTCGAAATTCCTCACTTTTTGATGATTTTCTCACGATTGGTCAAACCGATTTTGCTAATTTTTGAAATATATATAAAAGATGGTATCTTCTACAAAAGGACATTTCCAATTTTTGCAAAAAAAATTTTTTTGCAACATTATTCGCAATTTTTAACTTCTCCATCGTGGCGAGATGGCGCTATTGTATGATGTTGTTGGGCATTGCATTAGTAACTATTAGCAAAAAAAAATTTGTTTGGCACTTTAAGGGAGCGGAAGTTATTTGCATCAAAAAGTAAGGAATTTCGAAAAGTGGTGATAGCTATAACTTTGAAAATAATTTGAATTTCGAAAACTGGCCCAAACATATTTTTTTCAATTTAAAACTTTGTCACAAAATGGGCGTAAGTATATTAGAAGTAAGAAATGCATTCAACTATAAGTAATATTTTGAGGGCACACGAACAATACATATATGTTATACCGAAGCATAAATAAATATTAATTTTATAAACTAACTAATAAATTTATTGAGTTCGTTTTCCCCAATATATATAGAAAATATATACCTTATAGGTACTACTATTGTTTCTATACACTGGGTATTTAATGTTCGGCTTACCCGAACTTAGACTTCCTTACTTGTTTTATGTTTCAATTTGTTTATAAAACTACAGCTAGACATAGACTTTGAAAAAATAAGCTATGGTAATTGCTACGGGCTCCAATCTAAATGGGAACCATTTATTGAAGTGTTCATGCGCAGAGCTCAAAGTTTTATCAAGGATAAGCACAACTTAGAAGTTTTTTCAACACTTTCAGTTATAACTAACAAAGGTAGTTATACTATTGTATATTATTGGCTCCATTTACTAAATTTGTTCTTTGCTTAGATTGACGTGATGCTGCAATATTTCATCTAATGTCAGCTGTAATGCCTCCGACAGGAGTTATTAAATCAAAAAAACAAAAAGTTTTGGAAGCCGTCAATCAGTGACTCTCAGCAGCAATTTTTACTAAGGGTCAATAGCCCCAACGATTTACAAACATCCTTAGAAAGCCTCTCCCTGCATTTGAAGGAATATGGGTTACAATTACAGCCGCTAGTGGTATTAATTTATAATGAAGAACCGGCTAATTTACAGATAGTTGGCGTATTTGACGATATAAAATACTCATACACATCTGTCATTGACGCAGTGTCAAACATTTTTAAATTGCATTATATTTTTAATCTACAATATCAGAAACAATGTATTCACGTTTGGCAATTTGTACAAAAATATTTTTTTGAGATAGATACAAGCAATATTTCGGCTTGTGTAAATGTAACAATTCCAGCATTTTCATAATGTTTATATGCTTTGTTTGTAAAGACAGCTTAAAAACTGTTAATGATTAACCATACATTTGTACATCGTAAGAAACCATACGGATTATTTAAGTGTCAACAAGATAAATGCATTCAATCATTTTCAAGTTTAAAAACGCTAAAACGTCATTTAAGCCATATTCACAAAGCTTCTGAAAATACAATAACATCAGAAACTAAATTTTTAGATATAACACTTCTTGAAAATATTAAAAAAACACATGGAATTCCAAATACAAACAGTTTTTTCAATGAATCTCAAGATATTCAACCTACAAACGCATCAAAAAACTATATTTTCGATAGTATTTTTTTAGTGGAATCCTTGAAGCAAAAACTTTTAAAATTCATTTCCTATATGTATGCTCAAAGCGACTTGACATCAAAACATGTACAAGAAATTATTTGTAACGTGACCACTCTTTTTGAGTTTGCACTAAAGCCTATACTAAATATTTCCAAAACTATTTCTGACAGTGAGGTTAGGGAAAGCGTGGAAAGTTTTATAAACAATTTTTTGAATATAATTAATTTATTTAAAAGTGAGTAAAAATTAACGAACTATTTACTAGAAAAAGATTTGTTACAAAATCCAACACAATTCAATTTTGAGTCTGTAATAACAGAAGTAGTTTCAAAGGGAATTGAATCTGTCGGAACCAAAAAGTATGAGGGAACTATGCTTCCAATACGCTTTCAGCTAAAAAAGTTTTTTGAGCTACCTAATGTGTTAAGCAGGACTTTGGAGAGAATGGAAATGTTTAGTCAGGATAATCTTAGCCATATCCATAGCTACTTTCAAGTGGAGTTGTGGAAGGAAAAACTATTGAAGTTTCCAGACAAGAAAGTGGTTCCTTTTTTCTTGTACTATGATGACTTTGAAACGAACGATCCTATAGGAAGTCACTCCGGAACTCAAAGTATATCAGCATTTTATTACTCTTTCCCTTCTGCAACTCCAGAGGAAGCCTCAAAACTGTCATCAATATTTCCAGCTATGTTTCTTAAAGCAAAATATTTAAAAGAATTTGACATTAATACTGTATTAAGTCCGCTAGTTGAGGAACTTAAATTTTTGGAGGAACAGGGACTACGAATTAAAGTCAATTCAACATATGAAACTGTCCCCTTTGTAATGGGTTTATTGATTGGGGACAATTTAGCTTTGAATACACTATTGGGATTTTCTCCATCTTTTTCACATACTTTTTTTTGTCGGTTTTGTACAATGCCAAAAGCTGATACTAAAAATCAAGGACTGAAACCGAATCCGAAACCGTAACCGTAACCGATTAAAACCGATTCATTTTTCAAAACCGAAACCGAAACCGTAACCGTCATTTGTTTCTGAAAAAGAGCGAAACCGAAACCGTTTCAAAAGCCGGAACCGGTTCCAAACGGATTTGAATTTTTTTGTGGACACATATTTTATTTTAAAAGAGGCTACCCTGAATAATTTTCATGGAAGATGGTTAAGCAAGACACTTTTTGACCTCAATATTATAATTCCGAAATAATTGAACTATAAGCGAATGAAGCCATCGAAAAAAATGTAGGTATGACATCCGAAAAAAATGTTTAGTGGCCGTCTCAGAAAGCATCACTCATATTAACGTTCCATTTTAACATATTGCTAAAAGAAAAAGTAGAGTTAATTTTTTAAACTTATTTTGAAGAAAGTGTGTGTTTGTGTTGGTGTTTTTGTTGGGAACCGAAACCGGAACGAAACCGTAACCGAAACCGAAATAAATGTTGAAGAACGAAACCGGAACCTAAACCGAAATACGTTTCAAAACCGTAACCGAAACCGGAACTTTATTTTAATCGGTTTCATACCTTGAGAACTGACTTTGATCTAGATTTTACTCAGGAGTCGTACACCGAAAGGGAATCAAGTTTATTTCAGTCTTTAACAAATTACTTTCATTCCACACAGTAGATAACTTTTCTGTTGATGTAATGCACGATGTTTTTGAAGGTGTAATCAAATATGGACTGATTAATGCTATTAAATATTTTGTATCTAATAATTTTTTTTCTTTACAAGATCTCAATAACCGCTCCACTTTTTTTGATTATGGAAATATAGCTGGAAAAAATAAGCCAAAAGAAATTTCTCCACAAAACTTGAAAAATGGAAAGGTAAACATGACGGCTAGTGAATCTCTATTGTATTTAAAGTTTTTTTCTTGCTTCGTTGGTGACTTAGTTCAAATAGGGAATATTGTATGGAAATATGTTTGCACACTTGAAGAAATGGTTCGTCTAATTGTATCCACTAAATTCAGCGTTCGAGACATACAAAAACTTATGGACGTAATAAAGATGCATCAAACTCTATATAATAATGTGTTTCATGATTCTTTAAAACCGAAACACCATATATTGATTCACTATCCGTCAATTATAAAAAAATCGGGTCCATTGAAAAATCTGTGGTGTATGCGTTTTGAGTCTAAAAACAAAGAAATTGTTAACTATGCGCATGTCATTAGTTCTAGAATAAATTTGTCATTTTCCTTAGCAAAAAAGAGTTGCCTAAAGTTTACAAATATTATTTTAAACTATACAACTGAACATACATTTACATTTTCTCTGTCTAAAAATTCAAGGAAACCCTTGTATAGTTTCGAAGAAATGTTTGAGAAAACTATTATAGGATGTCCAGAATATGGAGAGATTATTGTGTTTAAAAATACCTTGTATAAACTAAATGATTTTTTATACTTCGACGATGATCTCCATAACATAGCCGATATTGTTAAAATAAGTGACAGTGTATACTTAATATTACAAAAAATAGAAATATCTCACAGGGATGAACATTTTATGTGTTATTATATAAACCAATTCACTAGTTTTTTCATAAAAATAAACATTGTAAACCTAGAATGTAAGCCACTAAATACATTCCGCTTGCCAAATGGTAAAACTGCATTTAAGCCGAATATATTGTAAAGTATCAATTACCACACCGCATTATCCACAGAAAAAATGCGAATTTTTCTTTATATGTTTACGTATATGTACATATTTTTATAAAACATTGATATTAATGAAATACTGAATTCGGAACTAAATAATAAAACAAAATAAAAGTAGTGCTTGCACTTCTGGGTATAAAAATATTTCTGTGTTTTATTAAGAAATGGTTCTCTAAATTTAGGAAAATATTTGCTTAAATATTTTAGTCTATATAAAGTAAATATTTGCTTAGTTAAGGAAAGAAAATTTTTACTTGCTACAGGAAAATAATTTCTCAATAATTCTGCCCATAGATATTAAGAAAAAACTTACTTACCTAAAGAAAATATTTTCTTATTTTTTGCAGCTCACACGAGAAAAAAATGGATTGATTTAAGCATTGTTAAATTATATAAGGTTAAGCTGATTTTGACATTTGCCAAGGCAAAGCTTCCTTATTAGAGTTGTATTTACGAAGGATGCAAAAAAGGGTAAAAAAAATCCCCCTTTAGGAAAATTGTAGTAGAAAAGGAAGGAACGTCGTTCGCAAAATTTCAGGATTGTTTTTTCCGGAAATCTGTCTTTTCAATATTTATTTTTTAGAATTATTAGGAAAATAAATTAATTTTAAATTTAACTGTAAAAACCATGCCCTTTTTGTGGGTAGCAGACGAAATAAACTTATAAAACGGCAATGTTTATAATTGGATTCTTTTTTAATAACTTTCATCAATCGCCGGTATGAAAACCAATCTCTTAACGTCTGTGGCAGCGGTCTCGCGAACTGGCCTCGGAGATCCAAAGGAGAAAAAAGCTGCACCTGAGCTTCCAGCAAAGGGAGCGACCGCGATGGCAACTACGGGGCCGGACTCCCAGGAGACATCTTCCCTCCGTCCTGCGTAGTTGGAAAAACGATTGGCCGCAAGGACCCTGAAGAAATATGAGGGAGGCTCGCAGGAAACGCTGTCGCCGGTTTCCAGGAAGTCGGTGGAATTGGTGCAATCTCTGATACCGGATTTACAAACCACTTATGTGCCAAAGAGGGTAAACGGAAACCCTTTCAAACGCAAGAGATCGGACGTGGGGTTAAAACCTCACCCCGGAGTGGGCAAACCAAGCTTTGCCAAAGTAACTAAGGACAGGATCCTTATAGGCATTCTTGACCGAGGCAACGACCTTTGGCCATCCCCAAAGACCAGTGGCGACACTTCCGGAAAGAACTCGCTAACGCTCTTATTGACGTTTATTTGAAAACTCCGGTCACGGATGCCGGTTGGCACCAGGGACAGATTAAAATAGTCGCGTGTGACGACGTATGAACTGTTGCACTGTACAAGGCAGCAGCTGCAAGACTGGGTGAAGTCTACAAAGGTGCAAAAATCGAGGTGGTCGACTGGAATAGCATTCCGGCTTGGCCAAGGGCAAGGGCATGGATGCTTGCCATCGCTGCAGAGCCTGAGAAAATTCTCACGATGCTGCGGGTAATGAATCCGTCCCTCTCGACGTAGGACTGAAGTGTCACTCTTGTCGGGGATGCGGTAGGGCCTGATAGACAAGTGGTCTTCACCATAAATAAGGAGGCACTCGAGCCCCTTAAAAGTTAGAGTGTAGGTCAGATCGTTATCCACGTAAACCGTGGCTATGCAGAGCACGCTGCCATCTCCGCCGCAACATGGGACTCGGATATCGAAGAACTGCAAGAGGAAGCGCAGGAGTCCGACGCGAAAAGCATGTTATTTGCCACAGCACTTTCGCAAAGTGACGTGAACAGCTCGGATATGGAAGACAGCTGACAAAAGGCTGCAGAACAGGAAAGATTGCTATTATTTAGTTAAAATAATAAATTTTCATAAAAATCTTACCAAATAGACAATTAAGTTTTCAAAATAAAAATAAAACAAACTTCAAAAGCTTTCAGTGTTGCTGTAATAATGTTCGTATCAAGAATATTGGTTTTTACTACCATTTTCATATGATTTTGAAAAGAAGTAGCACTGTCAATCAGACAGGGAAGCATGAAGCCGAGAAGTGTCAAAAACGTCTCGGACTGCTTAACCTTATATTATTAAACAATGGATTTAAGTAAAAACAGTCTTGTTTATTTTAGCGGTAATCAAGATCGAAATAAGAAAATATTTTCTTATTTATTTAAAAATTCAAAATACAGTTATTTTCATTCATTTTTACATATTTGGAATACGGGCGAAAATACCTTTCATTTGATACCAATATTGGCATAGCGTGCTTATTATTAAAAAAAAATTGAAATAAGTGGCAACCCTGTGAACCGCCCCAAGTGGCAACACCCACGCACATAATCTTAGAATGAATCATGCTATCTATAATGTCAAACTATATCCAAATCGGTAGAGCGGTTTCCGAGATATAGAGAAAAATATATAAAATGCGGTTATGTGGCAGCCGTAGGTGGCAACCCTGCTTGGAATACGGTCGAAAATGCCTTTCATTTGATACCCATATTGGCATATCTTGCTCAATGTTTAAAAAAAATTGAAATAAGTGGCAACCCTGTGAACCGCCCCAAGTGGCAACACCCACGCATATAATCTTAGAATGAATCATTTCTTATTAGTAAGAAAATATTTTCCAAGTTCCAAAACAAAACTCAATTTTTTTGTTTGTGCTTTGATTTTAGTAAAAAATTCTTTCCGTGTAGGTGGCAACCCTAGGTGACAACCCTGCTTGAGACTTACGTGTTTGGAATACGGTTGAAACTACCTTCCATTTCATACCCATATTGGCATATCTCGCTCAATATTTAAAAAAAATTGAGATAGGTGGCAAACCTGTGAACCGCCCCTAGTGGCAACACCCACGCACATAACCTTAGAATGAATCATGCTATCTATAATGCCAAGCTTTATCCACATCGGTCAAGCGGTTCCCGAGATAGCAATGAAAATAAATAAAATGCGGTTAGATGGCAACCCTAGGTGGCAACCCTGTTTAAAATTTGCTTATTTGGAATACGGTCGAAAATACCTTTCATTTGATAACCATATTGGCATATCTGCCTCAATATTAAAAAAAAATTGAGATAGATGGCAACCTTGTGAACCGCCCCAAGTGGCAACACCCACGCACATAATCTTAGAATGAATCATACTATCTACAATGCCAAATTTTATTCACATCGGTTCCCGAGATATCAATAAAAATAAATAAATTGCGGTTAGGTGGCAAACCTATGTGGCAACCCTGCTTGATATTTACATATTTGAAATGCGGTCGACAATGACTATTATTATTATTATTATTATTATTTATTTCAGTCATCGAAACAGAATTTCTTACAGACTATGATCATGTTTTGATATTTAATTGAACAGTACAAATAGGCTTAACTTAAAACAAGAAAGGCTAACATTAAAATTAATTTGCGGAGCGAATGTGTTACAAAGGCGAATGATTCTGGCTATCGGCTCGTTATAAGAGTAAAGCGACTTATGTGAACCCTCAACAAACTTTCTGGGATTTCTAAGATTTATATTAGATTCCTGTACTCGAAAAAGAACAAATATTTCTGGGCAATCAATATTGCCAGATAAAACGTTGTATGCAAATAACAGCGACAGATATGACCTTCTGTCCGCTAGAGATTGTAAGCCAAGGAGTTTCCTCCTTGATACGTAGCTTGGAACATCATTTTCAATAAACACTCTTTTCATTGCAAATCTAGTAAATTTTCTTTGAATCATCTCTATTTTATCAGAGTACTTTGTGTAGTATGGGTTCCATATAATCGCCCCATATTCTAAAATACTCCTTACCAAAGCAACATAGAGTGTTTTCAGAGTCATAGGGTCCTTGAAATCTTTGGTGTTCCTGATTATGAAACCTACCATCGAATACGCTTTAGATGAGACCAGATCAATATGTTTTGAAAAAGTTAATTTGGTGTCAAAGATAATTCCTAAATCCTTAATTTCGGATTTACGCAACAAATTAACGCCATCCAGAGAATAGCTGAAAGTATGTACATATGCGCGGCGGCTATAAGAGACAACGCAACACTTGCTAATGTTTAGGCTTAGGTTATTGACAGTACACCAGTTTAAGAATATGTTTAAATCTTGCTGGAGTTTTTGGCAATCAAGAAGATTATTAATATTGAGGAATATTTTGACATCATCTGCGAACATTAAGCACTTGGACGATATGATATGCGACGGTAAGTCATTTATAAAGAGCAAAAATAACAGAGGGCCAATGTGAGTTCCTTGAGGAATGCCTGATGTGGCATAGACCTCAGTGGTCGAGCTAATTGAGTTTATTATCACCGATAATTTTCTACCAAGAAGAAAACTTCTGAAAAATTTCAATAAAGTGCCGGAAACACCAAATTTGTTGAGCTTCAGTAAAAGAATGTTATGATCAACTTTATCAAAGGCTTTTGAAAAGTCGGTATATATGACATCGAGCTGCGAATGTTGTTCCATTTCAGTGATAATGTGGTTTGAAATAAGAGACAGATTAGTTACTATTGATTTCCCTGGCAAAAACCCATGTTGGCAGCTGGTTAAGGCATGCTGAACATGTTCGAGTAGCTTTTTGTTAAGTATGTTGTCGAAAATTTTAGGAAAGACCCCCTGCTTCACAATAGCTCGATAGTTGGTGATGAGGCATTTGTCTCCAGATTTAAATATGGGTTCAATTGAACATGACTTCCAATGGTCTAAAAATATTCCTAGGCGTAAACATGTCATAAAGAGTTTGGTGATTGGTTTAACAAGGGAATCCACGCACCGAATGAAAAATATTGGGGGAAACCCATTAGTGCAGTTGAAGCTTGGGTTGAGGTCAGAGATTGCATCTGCCACATCATCTTCAGTGATAATAAATGCGTCAATAAAATTAGAATTTGTTTGTCTCGAATTTGCAGGACTGTCTGAGGGCTGGTAGCTTTCATAAACTTCTTGAAAAAATGAGGCAAATAGATTGCAAGTTTCTTGCGTAGTATTGGATACACAGCCTTTGTATTCCATTCTATCAGGTATGCCGGAAGATTTACGCCTAGAATTCACGTATTTCCAGAACGAAGACGGATTGAGTTTCAGGCTTTCTTCAATTTTAGTTATATATTGATTAAAGAAATATTTATGAAGTCTGTCAAATTCGCTTTTATAGAGGTTGAAGTTCTGAAGGTCCACGGGAGACTTCGACCTTCTATATTTTTTTAGAGCTTTACTTTTAATGTTTTTCAGATGGCTTAATTCCGCGTTGAACCAAGGTGGTTTATTTTTGGACTTAGAGGATTTCAAAGGCACAAACTTATTGACAGCATCGGACAAAATGTCGCAAATATTTGTATAAATTGTGTCTGGATCTTCTATGAAATCTAAAAAATCCCAGTTAGTACAGTTAAGAAAGGTGTTCAAAGCATCGAAGTTGGCTTTTCTAAAACATAATAGAGGCTCGGGGTTCTTATTAAGACCCTGATAACTTAGAAATTCGAAATTAATAGTCAAAGCTTTATGGTGAGTTGTGTTTCGTGATATGGGTGACAAATTCAACTCACATGCTAACTTGAGATCCTCTGTTGCAAATACCAAATCCAGTATTTTATCATTGGAATTTGCAAACAGATTCAATTGTTGAAAATTGTTAGATAAGAAAAAACTTGTGACAGAAGATTCAATATCGGATTTAATATTAAAGGGTAGTAGCCAACCGTTATCAAATGACCAAATAATGTCAGGTAAGTTAAAATCACCCATAACAATTATCTGCCCATTAAGTGCAACAGATTCACTGACAAGTTTTATGTTATTTATATGCTGTTCATAAACATTAAAGCTAGAGTTAGGCGGAATATAAGATATAAAGATGAAAATATGTTTGGCATTTGAAATTGATACATTTATACAGACTTGTTCGACTAATTTATCAGCACAGGGCAGAGCTACTAAACTGCTATTTAGGCTTGATTTGACTGCTAATAACACTCCTCCACCTCGAGCGCAGCCGCTAGCAATAGGGCACCTATCATGGCGATAGACAGTGTAATGGTTGTCAAAGAACTCAGAGCTGGAAATTTGCTCACATAGCCAGGTTTCGGTGATAGCAACAATATCATATTCATGTAATGCTGAAGCAATCCTAAATTTATTTGATTTTGTTCGTATACCACTTGCATTTTGGTAGTATATTGAAAATGATTTAAGTGACGTTGGGCTGGTTAGCCCGTTGCATTGATTTGTAGCTCGGGAGGACGTCATTTGACTGCAAACGCTACCTCCCCTGTTTATTGAAAATTTTGAAATGGTCGCACCTTGATACCCGCTGGCCAAAGTGAGTGATCTAGCAGTTTGTTGTAATAAGTCGACGACACTCCGAGTTTATAACTAACTCGTCTTAGCGACTCTACATTCACGCCTTTTTTCACAAGAGCGAAGCAGAACAGGAATTTCGGGTCAATGGATGCATGCTTGGCTACGTAGGCGATAATATTTTCAGCAGTTACCGAGGTGTTGAAAGACGACAAATGTACCCATTTAGTGTGACTAGCAACCTCCAATTCATTCGATGTATTGCTTCCAATCACTAAAAGTTCACCGGTAAAATGTTTCCTACTGGGTGCATTATCAGCAACTACAGCACCATTAACATCACCTGCAATTGAAGAGTCGCTATGAGCAACGGCAGCAACTTAATCATGTGACGGTGGCAATGGCACAGCAGCAGTAATGACGTTAGCATATGATGGTAGCGTAACAGTAGCAGCGGCGTTCGGATGTGATGATGGTGTAGGGGTTTTTAAATTTGTAGCAGATTTCTCTCTGGTGGCGTCGACAACGGCAGCAGTTTGAGAGAGATCAGCAGCACTGTGAGCTTCAGCTGCATTTGCAGGCAAGACATCATTACTATTATCATTGTCAGCTGTCACAGCTGTACTCTTAGCATTGTTATTTCTAGTCTCGATAGGATGTTGTGGGTTTTTATTTTGTTTTTCGGCCGTTTGCTTGGTGTTATTAGCTTTACCCATCTTTCCCTTTTTTATGCTGGCGCTGCAAAGTAATTTCTTGACCTCTGATGTGAGCGAGGTAAGCGCACCAGCAACTACTTCATCATATTTGATACCCATATTGGCATATCTTGCTCAATATTTAAAAACAATTGAGATAGATGGCAACCCTGTGAAGTGCCCCAAGTGGCAACACATACGCACATAATCTTAGAATGAATCATACTATTTATAATGTCAAAATATATCCAAATCGGTAGAACGGTTCCCGAGATATAGAGAAAAATATATAAAATGCGGTTATGTGGCAGCCGTAGGTAGCAACCCTGCTTGAAATACGTGGAAAATACCTTTCGTTTGATACCCATATTGGCATAACTTGCTCAATATTAAAAAAAAAATTGAGATATGTGGCAGCCCTGTGAACCGCCCCAAGTGGCAACACCCACGCAAATAATCTTAGAATGAATCATACTATCTATAATGCCAAACTTTATCTACATCGGCCAAGCGGTTCCCGAGATATTAATATAAAAAAATAAAATGCGGTTAGGGTGCAACCCTAGGTGACAACTCTGCTTGAGATTTACGTATTTGGAATACGGTTGAAAATACCTTTCATTTGATACCCATATTGGCATGTCTTGCTCAATATTAAAAAAAAAATTGAGATATGTGGCAGCCCTGTGAACACCCACGCAAATAATCTTAGAGTGAATCATACTATCTATAATGCCAAACTTTAGCACCGCCCCAAGTGGCAACACCCACGCAAATAATCTTAGAATGAATCATACTATCTATAATGCCAAACTTTATCTACATCGGTCAAGCGGTTCCCGAGATATTAATATAAAAAAATAAAATGCGGTTAGGTGGCAACCCTAGGTGACAACTCTGCTTGAGATTTACGTATTTGGAATACGGTCGAAAATACCTTTCATTTGATACTCATATTGGCATAACTTGCTCAATATTAAAAAAAAATTGAGATATGTGGCAGCCCTGTGAACCGCCCCAAGTGGGAGCACCCACGCCGATAATCTTAGAATGAATCATACTATCTATAATGCCAAACTTTATCCACATCGGTCAAGTAGTTCCCGAGATATCAATAAAAATAAATAAAATGCGGTTAGGTGGCAACCCTAGGTGGCAACCCTGCTTAAGATTTACATATTTGGAATACGGGCGAAAATACCTTTCATTTGATACCAATATTGGCATAGCGTGCTTATTATTAAAAAAATTGAAATAAGTGGCAACCCTGTGAACCGCCCCAAGTGGCAACACCCACGCACATAATCTTAGAATGAATCATGCTATCTATAATGTCAAACTATATCCAAATCGGTAGAGCGGTTTCCGAGATATAGAGAAAAATATATAAAATGCGGTTATGTGGCAGCCGTAGGTGGCAACCCTGCTTGGAATACGGTCGAAAATACCTTTCATTTGATACCCATATTGGCATATCTTGCTCAATGTTTAAAAAAAATTGAAATAAGTGGCAACCCTGTGAACCGCCCCAAGTGGCAACACCCACGCATATAATCTTAGAATGAATCATACTATCTATAATGTCAAACTATATCCAAATCGGTAGAGCGGTTCCCGAGATAGAGAGAAAAACCCTGCTTGGAATACGGTCGAAAATACCTTTCATTTGATACCCATAATGGCATATCTTTCTCAATATTAAAAAAAATTGAGATAGGTGGCAACCCTGTGAACCGCCCCTAGTGGCAACACCCACGCACATAACCTTAGAATGAATCATACTATCTATAATGCCAAACTTTATCTACATCGGTCAAGCGGTTCCCGAGATATTAATATAAAAAAATAAAATGCGGTTAGGTGGCAACCCTAGGTGACAACTCTGCTTGAGATTTACGTAATTGGAATACAGTTGAAAATACCTTTCATTTGATACCCATATTGGCATATCTTACTCAATATTTAAAAAAATTGAGATAGGTGGCAACCCTGTGAACCGCTCCAAGTGGCAACACCCACGCACATAATCTTAGAATAAATCATTCTATCTATAAAGCCAACCTTTATCCACATCGGTCAAGCGTTGCCGAGATATCAATAAAAATAAATAAAATGCAACCCTAGGTGGCAACCCTGCTTAAGATTTACATATTTGGAATACGGTCGAAAATACCTTTCATTTGATACCAATATTGGAATATCTTGCTCAATATTTAAAAAAAAAGTTGAGATAGGTGGCAACCTTGTGAAGCGCCCCAATTGGCAACACCCACGCACATAATCTTATAATGAATCATATTTTCTATAATGTCAAACTTTATCCAAATCGGTACAGCGGTTCCCGAGATATAGAGAAAAATATATAAAATGCGGTTAGGTGGCACCCATAGGTGGCAACCCTGCTTAAAATTTACATATTTGGAATACGGTCGAAAATACCTTTCATTTGATACCAATATTGGCATATCTTGCTCAATATTTAAAAAAAAATTGAAATAAGTGGCAACCATGTGAACTGCCTCAAGTGGCAACACCCACGCATATAATCTTAGAATGAATCATGCTATCTATAACGCCAAGCTTTATCCACATCGGTCAAGCGGTTCCCGAGATATCTAAAAATAAATAAAATGCGGTTAGGTGGCAAACCTAGGTGGCAACCCTGCTTAAGAATTACAAATTTGAAATACGGTCGAAAATACCTTTCATTTGATACCCATATTGGCATATCTTGCTCAATATTTAAAAAAAAAGTTGAGATAGGTGGCAACCTTGTGAAGCGCCCCAATTGGCAACACCCACGCACATAATCTTATAATGAATCATATTTTCTATAATGTCAAACTTTATCCAAATCGGTACAGCGGTTCCCGAGATATTGAGAAAAATATATAAAATGCGGTTAGGTGGCACCCATAGGTGGCAACCCTGCTTAAAATTTACATATTTGGAATACGGTCGAAAATACCTTTCATTTGATACCAATATTGGCATATCTTGCTCAATATTTAAAAAAAATTGAGATAGGTGGCAACCCTGTGAACCGCCCCAAGTGGCAACACCCACGCACATAATCTTAGAATGAATCATACTATCTATAATGCCAAACTTATTCTCATCGGGCAAGCATATTGGCATATCTTGCTCAATATTTAAAAAAAAATTGAGATAGGTGGCAACCCTGTGAACCGCCCCAAGTGGCAACACCCATGCACATAATCTTAAAATGAATCATACTATCTATAATGCCAAACTTTTTCCACATCGGTCAAGCAGTTCCCGAGATATCAATAAAAATAAATAAAATGCAGTTAGATGGAAAACCTATGTGGCAATCCTGCTTAAGATTTACATATTGGGAATACGGTCGAAAATACCTTTCATTTGATACCTATATTGTCATGTCTTGCTCAATACTTAAAAAAAATTGAGATAGGTGTCAACCCTGTGAACCGCCCCAAGTGGCAACACCCACGCACATAATCTTAGAATGAATCATGCTATCTATAATGCTCAACTTTTTCCACATCGGTCAAGCAGTTCCCGAGATATCAATAAAAATAAATAAAATGCGGTTAGATGGAAAACCTATGTGGCAATCCTGCTTAAGATTTACATATTGGGAATACGGTCGAAAATACCTTTCATTTGATACCTATATTGTCATGTCTTGCTCAATACTTAAAAAAAATTGAGATAGGTGTCAACCCTGTGAACCGCCCCAAGTGGCAACACCCACGCACATAATCTTAGAATGAATCATACTATCTATAATGCCAAACTTATTCTCATCGGGCAAGCATATTGGCATATCTTGCTCAATATTTAAAAAAAAATTGAGATAGGTGGCAACCCTGTGAACCGCCCCAAGTGGCAACACCCACGCACATAATCTTAGAATGAATCATACTATCTATAATGCCAAACTTATTCTCATCGGGCAAGCATATTGGCATATCTTGCTCAATATTTAAAAAAAAATTGAGATAGGTGGCAACCCTGTGAACCTCTCCAAGTGGCAAAACCCACGCACATAATCTTAGAATGAATCATGCTATCTATAAAGCCAAGCTTTATCCACATCGGTCAAGCGTTCCCGAGATATCAATAAAAATAAATGAAATGCGGTTAGGTGGCAAGCCTAGGTGGCAACCTGCTTAAGATTTACATATATGAAATACGGTCGAAAATTCCTTTCATTTGATACCAATATTGGCATAACTTGCTCAATATTTAAAAAAAATTGAGATAGGTGTCAACCCTGTGAACCGCCCCAAGTGGCAACACCCACGCACATAATCTTAGAATGAATCATGCTATCTATAATGCTCAACTTTTTCCACATCGGTCAAGCAGTTCCCGAGATATCAATAAAAATAAATAAAATGCGGTTAGATGAAAAACCTATGTGGCAACCCTGCTTAAGATTTACATATTGGGAATACGGTCGAAAATACCTTTCATTTGATACCCATATTGGCATATCTTACTCAATATTTAAAAAAAATTGAGATAGGTGGCGACTCTGTGAACCGCCCCAAGTGGCAGCATTCACGCACATAATCTTAGAATGAATCATGCTATCTATAAAGCCAAGCTTTATCCACATCGGTCAAGCGTTCCCGAGATATCAAAAGAAATAAATAAAATGCGGTTAGGTGGCAAGCCTAGGTCGCAACCCTGCTTAAGATTTACATATTTGAAATACGGTCGAAAATTCCCTTCATTTCATACCAATATTGACATATCTTGCTCAATATTTAAAAAAAATTGAGATAGGTGGCAACCCTATGAACTGCCTCAAGTGGCAACACCCACGTATATAATCTTAGAATGAATCATACTATCTATAATGCCAAATTTTATCCAAATCGGTTGAGCAGTTCCCGAGTTATCAATAAAAATAAATGAAATGCGGATAGGTGGCAACCCTACTTGCTATTTACATATTTGAAATACGGTCGAAAATACCTTTCATTTGATACCAGTATTGGCATATCTTGCTCAATATTTAAAAAAAAATTGAGATAAATGGCAACCCTGTGAACTGCCCCAAGTGGCAACATCCACGCATATAATCTTAGAATGAGTCATGCTATCTATAAGTTCAAACTTTATCCACATCGGTCAAGCGGTGCCCGAGATATCTAAAAATAAATAAAATACATATTTGAAATACGGTGAAAATACCTTTCATTTGAAACCAATATTGGCATATCGTGCTTATTATTAAAAAAAAATTTAAATAAGTGGCAACCCTGTGAACCGCCCCTAGTGGCAACACCCACGCATTTAATCTTAGAATGAATCATACTATCATAATGTCAAACTATATCCAAATCGTTATAGCGGTTCCCGAGATAGAGGGAAAAATATATAAAAATACCTTTCATTTGATGCCCATATTGGCATGTCGTGCTCAATATTTAAAAAAAAAAGAAGATAGGTGGCAACCCTGTGAACCGCCCCAAAGTGGTAACACCCACGCACATAATCTTAGAATGAATCATGCTATCTATAAAGCCAAGCTTTATCCACATCGGTCAAGCGTTCCCGAGATATCAATAAAAATAAATGAAAGGCGGTTAGGTGGCAAGCCTAGGTGGTAACCCTGCTTAATATTTACATATATGAAATACGGTCAAAAATTCCTTTCATTTGATACCAATATTGGCATATCTTGCTCAATATTTAAATAAAATTGCGATAGGTGGAAACCCTGTGAACATAACTTTATAATGAATCATACTATCTATAATGCCAAACTTTATCCACATCGGTCAAGCAGATCCCGAGATATCAATAAAAATAAATAAAATCCGGTTAGGTGGCAAACCTAGGTGACAACCCTTCTTAAGATTTACATATTTGGAATACGGTCGAAAATACCTTTCATTTGATACCCATATTGGCATGTCGTGCTCAATATTTAAAAAAAAATTGAGATAGGTGTCAACCTTTCATTTGATACGCATATTGTCATGTCTTGCCCAATATTTAAAAAAATTGAGATAGGTGGCAACGCTTTGAAGCGCCCCAAGTGGCAACTCCTACGCACATAATCTTAGAATGAATCATACTATCTATAATGCCAAACTATATCCAAAACGGTACAGCGGTTCCCGAGATAGAGAGAAAAATATATAAAATGCGGTTATGTGGCACCCATAGGTGGCAACCCTGCTTGAAATTTACATATTTGGAATACGGTCGATAATACCTTTCATTTGATACCAATATTGGCATATCTTGCTCAATATTAAAAAAAAAATTGTGATAAGTGGCAACCCTGTGAACCGCCCCAAGTGACAACACCCACGCACATAATCTTAGAATGAATCATACTATCTATAATGCCAAACTTTATTCACATCGGGCAAGCGGTTCCTGAGATATAAATAAAAATAAATAAAATGCGGTTAGGTGGCAACTCTAGGTGGCAACCCTGCTTGATATTTACATATTTGAAATACGGTCGACAATGACTATTAGTTGATACCCACATTGGCATATCTTGCTCAATATTTAAGAAAAATGAGATAGGTGGCAACCCTGTGAAGCGCCCCAAGTGGCAACACTCACGCACATAATCTCAGAATGAATCATACTATCTAATGTCAAACTATATCCAAATCGGTAGAGCGGTTCCCGAGATAGAGAGAAAAATATATAAAATGCGGTTATGTGGCAACCCTAGGTGGCAACCCTGCTTGAAATACGGTCGAAAATACCTTTCATTTGATACCAATATTGGCATATCTTGCTCAATATTTAAAAAAAAATTGAGATAGGTGGCAACCCTGTGAACCGCCCAAAGTGGCAACACCTACGCATATAATCTTAGAATGAGTCATGCTATCTATAATTCCAAACTTTGTCCACATCGGTCAAGCGGTTCCCGAGATATCTAAAAATAAATAAAATGCGGTTAGGTGGCAGCCCTGCTTAAGATTTGCATATTTGGAATACGGTCGAAAATACCTTTCAAATTGAAATAAATGGCAACCCTGTGAACTGCCCCAAGTGGCAACACCCACGCATATAATCTTAGAAAGAATAATGCTATCTGTACCGCCAAGCTTTATCCACATCGGTCAAGCGGTTTCCGAGATATCAATAAAAATAAATAAAATGCGGTTAGGAGGCAACCCTAGGTTGCAAACTGCTTAAGATTTACAAATTTGGAATACGGTTGAAACTACCTTTTATTTGATACCCATATTGGCATATCTCGCTCAATATTTAAAAAAAAATTAAATAAGTGGCAACCCTGTGAACTGCCCCAAGTGGCAACACCCACGCATATAATCTTAGAATGAATCATGCCATCTGTAACGCCAAGCTTTATCCACATCGGTCAAGCGGTTCCCGAGATATCAATATAAATAAGTAAAATGCGGTTAGGTGGCAACCCTAGGTGGCAACCCTGCTTGATATTAATATATTTGAAATACGGTCGACAATGACTATTTGGAAACCCTGTGAACTGCCCCAAGTAGCAAAACAAACACATACAATCTTAGAATGAATCATACTATCTATAATGCCAAATTTTATCCAAATCGGTTGAGCAGTTCCCGAGATATCAATAAAAATAAATAAAATGCGGATAGGTGGCAACCCTAGGTGGCAACCCTACTTGCTATTTACATATTTGAAATACGGTCGAAAATACCTTCCATTTGATACCAATATTGGCACATCTTGCTCAATATTTAAAAAAAATTGAGATAAATGGCAACCCTGTGAGCTGCCCCAAGTGGCAAAACCCACGCATATAATATTAGAATGAATCCTGCTATCTATAATGCCAAGCTTTATCCACATCGGTCATACGATTTGCGAGATATCAATAAAAATAAATAAAATGCGGTTAGGTGGCAACCCTGCTTAAGATTTACAAATTTCAAATACGGTCGAAAATACCTTTCATTTGATAACCATATTGGCATATCTTGCTCAATATTTAAAAAAAAATTTAGATAGGTGGCAACCTTGTGAAGCGCTCCAATTGGCAACACCCACGCACATACTCTTATAATGAATCATATTATCTATAATGTCAAACTTTATCCAAATCGGTCGAGCGGTTCCTGAGATATAGAGAAAAATATGCGGTTAGCCGGCACCAATTGGTGGCAACCCTGCTTGAAATTTTCATATTTGGAATACGGTCGAAAATACCGTTCATTTGATACCAATATTGGCATATCTTGCTCAGTATTTAAAAAGAAATTGAGATAAGTGGCAGCACCCACGCATTCAATCTTAGAATGAATCGTACTATCTATAATGTCAAACTTTATCCAAATAGGTCGAGCGGTTCCCGAGATATAGAGAAAAATATATAAAATGCGGTTAGGTGGCACCCATAGGTGGCAACCCTGCTTGAAATTTACATATTTGGAATACGGTCGAAAATACCGTTCATTTGATACCAATATTGGCATATCTTCTTCAGTATTTAAAAAGAAATTGAGATAAGTGGCAGCACCCACGCATTCAATCTTAGAATGAATCGTACTATCTATAATGTTAAACTTTATCGAAAATACCTTACATTTGATACCTATATTGGCATATCTTGCTCAATATTTAAAAAAAATATTGAGATAGGTGGCAACCCTGTGAAGCGCCTCAAGTGGCAACACCCACGCATATAATCTTATAATGAATCATATTATCTATAATGTCAAACTTTATCCAAATCGGTCGAGCGGTTCCCGAGATATAGAGAAAAATATATAAAATGCGGTTAGGTGGCACCCATAGGTGGCAACCCTGCTTGGGATTTACATATTTGAAATAAGGTCGAAAATACCTTACCTTTGAAATCCGTATTGGCACACCTTGCTCAATATTAAAAAAAAATGGAGATAGGTGGCAACCCTGTGAACCACCCCAAGTGGCAACACCCACGCACATAATCTTAGAATGAATCATACTATCTATAAGGCTATATCCAAATCGGTAGAGCGGTTCCTGAGATATAGAGAAAAATATATTAAATGCGGTTATGTGGCAACCGTAGGTGGCAACTCTGTTTGGAATACGGTCGAAAATACCTTTCATTTGATACCCATATTGGCATATCTTGCTCAATATTTAAAAAAAAATGGAGATAGGTGGCAACCCTGTGAACCACCCCAAGTGTCAACACCCACGCACATAATCTTAGAATGAATCATACTATCTATAATGCCATACGTGATCTACATCGGTCAAGCGCTTCCCGAAACATTAATATAAAAAAATAAAATGCGGTTAGGTGGCAACCGTAGGTGACAACTCTGCTTGAGATTTACGTATTTGGAATACGATTGAAAATACCTTTCATTTGATACCCATATTGCCATATCCTGCTCAATATTTATAAAAAAATTGAAATAGGTGGCAACCCTGCTTGATATTTACATATTTTAAATACGGTCGAAAATGCATTTCATTTGATACCCATGTTGGCATATCTTGCTCAATATTTAAAAAAATTGAGATAGGTGGCAACCCTGTGAAGCGCCCCAAGTGGCAACAGCCACGCATATAATCTTAGAATGAATCATACTATCTATAAGGCCAAACTATATCCAAATCGGTAGAGCGGTTTCTGAGATATAGAGAAAAATATATTAAATGCGGTTATGTGGCAACCGTAGGTGGCAACCCTGCTTGGAATACGGTCGAAAATACCTTTCATTTGTTACCCATATTGACATATCTTGCTCAATAATTAAAAAAAATGGAGATAGGTGGCAACCCTGTGAACCACCCCAAGTGGCAACACCCACGCACATAATCTTAGAATGAATCATACTATTTATAATGCCAAACGTTATCTACATCGGTCAGGCGCTTCCCGAAATATTAATATAAAAAATTAATGCGGTTAGGTGGCAACCCTAGGTGACAACTCTGCTTGAGATTTACGTATTTGGAATACGGTTGAAAATACCTTTCATTTGATACCCATATTGGCATATCTTGCTCAATATTTAAAAAAAAAATTAGATAGATGGCAACCCTGTGAACCGCCCCAAGTGGCAACACCCGCGCACATAATCTTAGAATGAATCATACTATCTATAGAGCCAAACTTTATCCACATCGGTCAATCAGTTCCCGAGATATCAATAAAAATAAATAAAATGCGGTTAGGTGGCAACCCTAGGCGGCAACCCTGCTTAAGATTTACATATTTGGAATACGGTCGAAAATAACTTTTATTTGATACTCATATTGGCATATCTTGCTCAATATTTAAAAAAATTGAGATAGGTGGCAACCCTGTGAAGCGCCCCAAGTGGCAACAGCCACGCACATAATCTTAGAATGAATCATACTATCTATAATGTCAAACTATATCCAAATCGGTAGAGCGGTTCCTGAGATATACCTAGAGAAAAATATATTAAATGCGGTTATGTGGCAACCGTAGGTGGCAACCCTGCTTGGAATACGGTCGAAAATACCTTTCATTTGATACCCATATTGTCTTATCTTGCTCAATATTTAAAAAAAATGGAGATAGGTGACAACCCTGTGAACCACCCCAAGTGGCAACACCCACGCACATAATCTTAGAATGAATCATACTATCTATAATGCCAAACGTTATCTACATCGGTCAAGCGCTTCCCGAAACATTAATATAAAAAAATAAAATGCGGTTAGGTGGCAACCGTAGGTGACAACTCTGCTTGAGATTTACGTATTTGGAATACGATTGAAAATACCTTTCATTTGATAACCATATTGCCATATGTTGCTCAATATTTATAAAAAAATTGAAATAGGTGGCAACCCTGCTTGATATTTACATATTTTAAATACGGTCGAAAATGCATTTCATTTGATACCCATGTTGGCATATCTTGCTCAATATTTAAAAAAATCCAAATCGAGATAGGTGGCAACCCTGTGAAGCGCCCCAAGTGGTAACAGCCACGCACATAACCTTAGAATGAATCATACTATCTATAAGGCCAAACTATATCCAAATCGGTAGAGCGGTGCCTGATATATAGAGAAAAATATATTAAATGCGGTTATGTGGCAACCGTAGGTGGCAACCCTGCTTGGAATACGGTCGAAAATACCTTTCATTTGTTACCCATATAGGCATATCTTGCTCAATATTAAAAAAAAATGGAGATAGGTGGCAACCCTGTGAACCACCCCAAGTGGCAACACTCACGCACATAATCTTAGAATGAATCATACTATCTATAATGCCAAACGTTATCTACATCGGTCAGGCGCTTCCCGAAATATTAATATAAAAAATTAATGCGGTTAGGTGGCAACCCTAGGTGACAACTCTGCTTGAGATTTACGTATTTGGAATACGGTTGAAAATACCTTTCATTTGATACCCATATTGGCATATCTTGCTCAATATTTAAAAAAAAATTTAGATAGATGGCAACCCTGTGAACCGCCCCAAGTGGCAACACCCACGCACATAATCTTAGAATGAATCATACTATCTATAAGGCCAAACTTTATCTACATCGGTCAAGCGCTTCCCGAAACATTAATATAAAAAAATAAAATGCGGTTAGGTGGCAACCGTAGGTGACAACTCTGCTTGAGATTTACGTATTTGGAATACGATTGAAAATACCTTTCATTTGATACCCATATTGCCATATCTTGCTCAATATTTAAAAACAAAATTGAAATAGGTGGCAGCCCTGTGAAGCGCCCCAAATGGCAGCACCTACGCACATAATCTTAGAATGAATCATACTATCTATAATGCCAAACATTTTCCACATTGGTCAAGCAGTTCCCGAGATATCAATAAAAACAAATAAAATGCGGTTACGTGGCAACCCTGCTTAAGATTTACGTATTTGGAATACGGTTGAAAATACCTTTCATTTGATACCCATATTGGCATGTCTTGCTCAATATTAAAAAAAATTGAGATAGGTGGCAACCCTGTGAACCACTCCAAGTGGCAACACCCACGCATATAATCTTAGAATGAATTATACTATCTATAATGCCAAACTTTATCTACATCGGTCAAGCGGATCCCGAGACATCAATAAAAATAAATAAAATGCGGTTAGGTGCCAAGCCTAGGTGGCAACCCTGCTTAAGATTTACATATATGAAATACGATCGAAAGTTCCTTTCATTTGATACCAATATTGGCATATCCTGCTCAATATTAAAAAAAAAAAATTGAAATAGGTGGCAACCCTGTGAAGCGCCCCAAATGGCAGCACCCACGCACATAATCTCAGAATGAATCATACTATCTATAATGCCAAACTTTACCCACATCGGTCAAGCAGTTCCCGAGATATCAATAAAAATAAATAAAATGCGGTTAGGTGGCAACCCTGCTTAAGATTTACGTATTTGGAATACGGTTGAAAATACCTTTCATTTGATACCTATATTGGCATGTCTTGCTCAATATTTAAAAAAAATTGAGATAGTTGGCAACCCTGTGAACCGCCCCAAATGGCAGCTCCCACGCACATAATCTTAGAATGAATCATACCATCTATAATGCCAAACTTTATCCACATCGGTCAAGCAGTTCCCGAAATATCAATAAAAATAAATAAAATGCGGTTAGGTGGCAACCCTGCTTAAGATTTACGTATGCGGAATACGGTTGAAAATACCTTTCATTTGTGGCAACCCTGTGAACCGCCCCAAGTGGCAACACCCACGCACATAATCTTAGAATAAATCATACTATCTATAATGTCAAGCTATATCCAAATCAGTAGTGCGGTTCCCGAGATATAGAGAAAAATATATAAAATGCGGTTATGTGGCAACCGTTGGTGGCAACCCTTCTTGGAATACGTATATTGGTATATCTTACTCAATATTTAAAAAAAAATTGAGATAGGTGGCAACCCTGTGAACCGCCCCAAGTGGCAACACCCACGCACGTAATATTAGAATGAATCATACTATCTATAATGCCAAACTTTATCTACATCGGTCAAGCGGTTCCCGAGATATCTATATATTAATAGGCTAACACTCTCCCCATACAAACAGACGCAACCAAATTTCGTATAGTATTTAGGGATAGATCTCTATAAAATTTATAGTGGAAACTTAGAATGGACTAATCTGGTGTCTCACCAAAAAAAAATTTTAAAATTATTTTTAGTTTATTTGTTATTAAAGAAAAAATAGGTCTCCAAACTCTCCAGCTATTTTGTTATCTCCACATTCTGTTATACCCGAACTATACAGCACTATTCAGCACTCTTATAAAACTCCCAAAGACACACCTACCGCTCATTCCCTTACACACACACGTACATATCTATGCAATGATCCAGCAGCTGCCACTTGCTTTTATTTTTGTGCCAAAAAAAAAACAACAAAATGTACCAAATTATATCATCTTCGGCATCTAAACACCATTTGTAAGCTAAGAAGTCCAGCTTCACTTCTGGCTTTATATATTTAACTTTTTGCCTATTGGTTAAAGTTTATTTTTTTAACGATATGATTTTGTAAGAAAATTCCACAATGTTAAATTCGAAATTTAAATATCGTACGGACTTTAACTAAAGAACAATTTTAAATGACACTAATGCTGATTTCGTGCACAGAATACTGTAAAAGTGTGATAAACGTGTACCCGTTCTACATGAAACTGCTATATCGATAAAACGAACAAAAAACATTGCCAGTTTGCTATGCTATATGCATGAATAATTAGTTTTCGCTTATCAACCATATTCAATTGTTATTGCAAAATCCAATTTATTTCACCAAATTGATCTGTCAAATAAAATTTTCGTCAGCTGATTTTCAGTGCAACCAACTACCCTGTCAAAGCTTCAGAGGGTAAAAAGTGTGAGTTTTTTAGGAAATGAAAACATATTCTGTTTGACGTTTTACCTTCATTTTGCAAACGAACACGGAAAATTAAAGAGTGTAAAAAATGCGCATTTTTTGATGAAACGAAATCACCATAATCTACTTTTTGTACGAAAAACACATTTTTGGGTATTTGTTTCCTTTAGGGGTCAACCGCTAATAAATTAGCTAAAATTATGGGAGATAGCGCAAAAAACAGGTTTTGGCTTCAGGATCACGAGTCCGGAAGCGCTTTTTTAGTTTTTTGTTTCTATGGAAAGTTCAGTGCAACTATGGAAAGTTATGGTCAAAAATCGAAAAATGACCCACGGCACGCATTTTTTCGCACGTTTTTAGGTACAGCCTAATAAAATTACAACAACCAAATGAAAACTTGCCACTTTGATTGCAATTATCTGTTCAGAGAAGCAAAATATTAAAAAGCGCTTCTGGATTCGTGATCCTGAGGCCAAACCCCGTATTTTGAGCTATCTCCCATAATTTTAGCTAATTTATTAGCAGTTGACACTGATTATTTGATGTTCTAAGGTTTTCTCGATTTTTTTAAAGTTTAATTCACTTATGAAATTTTTAGGGGGTTAAATATTGGAAAAGTATATTTTCTAAGCAGTTGAAGATTGCCCAGAAAAATATCCCCAATCGTCTCATTTAAAGCCAAACCGTAATTAGACGCTGGCAAGTATAAGTATAATTGACAGAACTCTGATTTTTTTTCAATTTTCCTTGCTTAAAAAATAAAATAAAAACGAAAAATTAAAAAAAAGGAACAGTTTTCAATTTTTGCTTCCACCGAGAATCGAATATAGGTGTCCAGCAAGTAGTAAACATTTATACCCATTCTGGTATAAAAACGGTACAATTAGTCTCTTCATAGGACATGCTCGAACAAATGTGACCAATTTATTCTATCTAAAAGAGACTAAAAAAGTAGTAGTCTACTTTTCCTCTGGATTGATCCCGGACTAATCGTATTTTTTGCAGGGAAATACCATACGAACTTTTACTAATGCACCTTTTTACATAAGTAACTCCACTTTTTTTGTATGAAACCACATTTTTTCGATTTTTAAATAGTTTTTTTACTTATGAAATTTTTAGAGAAATAAAATATTGGAAAAGTATATCTTCTAAGCAGAAAATGTATTTTTCATACAAAAAAGTGAAGTTAGTTATATAGAATTAAAAATTTTTTCGCAAGACCAGAATTGTAATTTTCAAAAAATAGCTATAAAAAATTTTTTTTAAAAGAAAAAACATTTAAATATGCTGCACCACCCTAATGTGCGGATTCGTTGCATGGTATTACTCAAATCAAATGTTTAAATTCCCAAACATCATATATATATATATGTATGCGTGAAGCAAGAATAAAAAACGGTACTTTGCAAATTGCACAATCATCGAAACTCCGACAAACACTCCCCGCAAAAACTCTGCGTTTGGAAAACCGCTCCCACCCTTTTTCGCGCTCCTTACTCTCACATGAACGTACATAAGTATACAGGGATCCAGGCAGCTGCCACTTGCCTTCATTTTTGTGCCAAAAAAAAAAACAAAGTGTAGAAAATCAAATAAATATCATTGCATCCTCGCCATCTTCACACCATCATCATTCACATAATCACATAATTCACATAATCTAAGGTTTTTCGCAGAGCACTTCTTTATTTAGTTTTTTGTCCATTAAAAAGTTTATATTTTTAACGATATGGTTTTTTTAAAGTAAAATTCCACAAGGTTACGATAAAAAAAGTACCATTATATATCGAAATATTATAAGCCCATACCGGGTTTTTGTGCAATTTAAATTAAAAACTTATTTTTTATGTAACAATTAATGTAAGTTTAACATAATTTGTAATAGTAAGTGTCTGCTGTACCTTAGACATAAACAAATAAATAAAAAAATAAAAAAAAAAATAAAAAAAAAATAAAAAAAATCTGTTGTAGATATATCCTAATGTATTGTCGTCAGCTTTTCTGTTGTACTGCTTTGCTGCACCACCCTAATGTGAAGATTGTTTGTATGGTATCACTTAATCCAAATTTGCATTTGTCACGAGGGAGTCACTTACTTGGTTTTGTTGTGAACGGGGAATATATACATATATTAAGAGAGAGTTGAAGAAAATTTCAGATGGTCGAATTTCGACCACGGGCGATCCTAGTTAATATAAAAAAATAAAATGCGGTTAGGTGGCAACCCTGCTTAAGATTAACATATTTGGAATACGGTCGAAAATACCTTTCACTTGATACCCATATTGGCATATCTTGCTAAATATTATAAAAAAAATGAGATAGGTGGCAACCCTGTGAACCGCCCCAAGTGGCAGCACCCACGTACATAATCTTATAATGAATCATGCTTTCTATAAAGCCAAGCTTTATACACATCGGTGTAGCGTTCCCGAGATATCAATAAAAATAAATAAAATGCGGTTAGGTGGCAAGCCTAGGTGGCAACCCTGTTTAAGATTTACATATATAAAATACGGTCGAAAATTCCTTTCATTTTATTTTATTTATTTATTTATTTATTTAAAGTCGACACAACACAAAGCGGTCGACTGTTAATATCTCAAGTATTGTTACAAAACAAAAACATATATATGTACAATAAGAGTATATAGAATATAATAAAAATATAATTAATAGAAATTAAGCAAAGCGTAAATTCATTTATTTATAGTATTATGTGCAGCAAGCAGGAAAGTTGTAGAGGCCGTGCTTTAAAGTTGTGGGTAGAAATCGTTAGGAACCAAACTTGATAGTCGTATATATTGTCGGAATGGACGCGATTCCGAGCAACATACTTCCGCAGTCCTGGGAGCGATGTGAGATTTGCTGGCGGAATGGACGCGATTCCGCGCAGCATCTGATAGTATATTCCAGTTGACTGTTTATTAGGTAATTGAAATATTCCAAATTGGTTTCGGAGATATTTTAGGATATTAATTATGGAGCCGGTGGAATGGACGTGATTCCACGCAGCGTAAGTTTAAAGTTAGAGGTGTCTGCCGGCTTTTTGTAGTTGTGTACATCAATCTAACTGGTTGGGTGCAAGACTGTCGTGTAATTAGTCAGCAGTTAGCAAATGTGAAAGTATTGCATTTTGTAGTGCGGCAGACGAGCATTCAAAGCTGATGCAGCTAAATAAGACGTTGTAGTATGAACACCAAATATTCAGAGGATTGTTTTTTGCAAAGTTTAGACGACAAATGGGTAATTGAAAAGGCACATAGTGCCTGGATGTCCTAGCAGGAACAGCAAAACACAGTCGACTAACAAGGTCAGTTGAGTCGACCTCACCAATAATTAGCTTATGGAGGAACATTACACCTAGTAAAATCCTACGATTTTCCAGAGAAGGCAAATTTAAGAGAAGAAGCCTATTTCTATAAGGGGGCAGATGGATATTTGGATTCTAATTAAGACCACGCAGAGCAAAAATCAAGAATTGCTTTTGTACTGACTCAATCCGCTGTATATGAACTTGATATAAGGGGCACCAGACACACGAGCAATACTCAAGTATTGGGCGAACTAGCGATGTGTAAAGGATTTTCGTGAGGTACGGATCATCAAATTCTTTAGCCCATCTTTTAACAAAACCAAGCACACCCATGGCTTTGTTCGCTATAGATGAAATATGCATATTAAAACTTAGTTTAGGGTCAAAAAGAACACCTAGATCAGTTACATCAGGTATACGTTCCAATAGAGTGTCATTTAGTAAATAGGATATCAAAACTGGCTTTACTCGATGAAAAGTCATTAGCTTGCATTTCGAGCTATTCAATATTAATAAATTAACTGTACACCAGCAGTGAAATGACTCCAAATCAGCCTGGAAGAGATCTGCACGGGAAGGAACAGTAGGCAAATATGTGAAACAAAGTTTCACATCATCCGCATACATAAGGGTTCGGGAATGAGAAATTACTTGTGGTAGGTCATTTATAAAGAGGGTAAAGAGCAAGGGACCTATATGACTACCTTGAGGGACACCGGAAGTTACGTCAATGGACGTAGACAAAGTATTTTTAAACAAAACCTCCTGAGTTCTGCCTTTAAGATAGTTAGTAAGCCATATTAACAACTGATTCGGAAAACCCAATAAGTCAAGTTTATGAATTAAAAGCCCATGGTTCACAGAGTCGAATGCTTTGCTAAAATCAGTGTAGACTACATCTGTTTGGTTACCTTTCAGGAAACCATCCATAACAAACGAGGTGAACTCAAGCAAGTTAGTTGAGGTTGATCGTCGGGGCACAAAACCATGCTGACACGGTGATAATAAAGAACTACACCGATATTGCAGTTGGCGTGTTATTATATGTTCAAAAGTTTTAGGAATAGCTGAGAGCTTAGCTATGCCCCTATAGTTCTCAATATTTGACCTACTACCTTTTTTATGTAAGGGTATAATAAAAGATTTCTTCCAAATTGTAGGGAATTCCGCAGATTCAAGAGATAGTTTGAACAGTTTAAAAATCGGGTCAGATAAATGTATGGCACAGAAGTTCAGCACACAGCTGGGAACACCATCAGGGCCAGGGGAAAATGTAGGTTTCAATGCCAGAAGACTTTGTAGAACAGTATTTTTATCCAAAGCAGGTATGTGAATGCTATTAGAGCAATCTAATTTATAAGGATAGGGACTTGACAGAAACCTATTAGATGTATAGGTCGACTTAAAGAATTCTGCAAATAGTTCAGAAATATCATGATCTGAGTTAGCACTCTTATCTCTAAGGGAAAAGGAAGAAGGAAATCCGGTAGTTTTCCTTTTTGAATTAACAAAATTGTAGAACCTTTTCGGGTTATTAAAAAATTGAGTTTTACACCGCGCTAGATAACCTTTATAGCACTGTTGATTCAGCAACTGGAGGTTGGAGCGCGCTACTAAATATTTAGAATATTCAGCAGATACACCTGTTCTCTTAAAACGCTTGTATAGCCTGGATTTAATATTGCCAAGTCTCACAAGCTGTTTAGACCACCACGGCGGCTTAGCCGTACCAGCACTAATATAGCGAAACGGGACACAACTGTCGAAAAAAGCGTTAAGGGAAGTATAAAATAATGAGGTTGCAGACTCGATGTCATTACAAGCATAGAGATCTGACCAGTCGTGGGTGGCAAACAACTCATTGAGCTTGACAAAGTTAGTTTTATAGAACCATCGTGTGCGGGACCGTTTTCTTCCATTGGTAGCACCACGCCCCCCAAGGTGCACAATGTCCAAAGCTATCTCAAGCGTAGGGTGTAGTGTGTCTTCAGGAATAGATAGCGGAGTAATTCGATTAAGAGCAACCCCTACAGAATCGTCAACGAATACCAAATCCAGTAATTTATTTTTACAGTTTTGTACGTTGTTAATTTGTACAAGAGATGTGGCAGAAAGGTCAAGGAGGAAATCATGCTGTGTAGTAGGGGTTAAAATGTTTGAGTCATTTGTGCCGACCCAACTAACCAAGGGTAAGTTAAAATCACCAAGAACTAAAAGGCGATCTTTATCTCTCAACTGAGAATATAAAGTCCTAATAACGGAGTTATGCTGATTATATACAAGCAGATTCGAATGAGGTGGTATGTACGAGCAGGAGATAAATAGGTTGAATCCAGTCATTGAGAGCTTTACTGCTATGACTTCAATATCGGACACATTGCCCAAGTCGACCAACCCGGATGGAAGACGTGAGTCGACAGCTATAAGGACACCACCTGCCCTGGTTTCTCGATCACGCCGATAAACGACGTAATTACTGCAGAAAATCTCAGAATTGAAATTATCAGGTTTTAACCAAGTCTCTGTGAAAGCGATTGCATGTGCAGTAAAAGTCAGGCTATTTAGATAAAGGTGATTCAATTTGGAACGAAGGCCACGGACATTTTGGTAATGAATAAGAATAGTTGAAAAGAAAGTTAACTTATTCAGTTTTTTGAAGCAGTATCGGTTTTCTGTTTATCTGTGTACAAATGTACTACAGAGTGTTGCGGCCAAAATGAAGGGTCAAGTACCCTATCGAAAAACGAGTCCGGCACTGAGACCCTGAAAGATGAAATGTCTCTTTCATATTTAAAATTAAATTTATACACACTAATGTTGCTAGTAGGGGCAACGCCAAGTTTGGAACAAACATACGTCCTAATATCTGCGTGAGTCAACGACGCAAGCAGTCTTGAAACGAAAATGGCCCTACGCCGTGGAACTCCAGTGACCATCCTGATAACATCAGTTTGCGGCGCCGGGTTTGGCGAACGACCAGACGTAGACTCAAGATTTGCGGCCGAATTCAATTCACCGGGATTTTTGGAGTCGTTTCTATCACGACTGCGCCCGTTTCTTAACGGTACAGTTTGCCACTCACCATTTGCAGTAATAGCGGAATGAGTGGTCGGCACAATGTTGTTGACTTCAGCTGTATTATCGGATTGAGGTTGCGGCAAAATGTTGTTATCAACAGCAGAAATAGCAGAGTTATCCGCCGTAGATGAACGAGTGCAATCGGCTGGAGAAAGCACAAGCGAAGGTATAATGGGTGTAACAGCACCATCAGTAGACTTACGGGGAGGAGGGACAGAAAAGAGGGAACCCGAACCACTAGGTAGCGGCGAACAAGAAAAGAGATCGGTTTCGGTAGAGGAACTTTTGTTGGTAGTGGGTGAAGGACCGGAGCTAACAACAGCAGTTTTTAGGGCATTAATTTCCGCTGCCAAGTTATTAATTATTTTCTTATTCTCTTTGGCACTGCCTTTGTTCTTTACCTTGACTTTTTCTTTTGCTTTCTCTTTTACACCAACTTTGCTAGTGTTTGTGGATTCACTTCCATCAGATTTTACAATGATGTTCCTGAGATCGCTGATTTGAGAGGCTAAATCTTTGAATCTAATCTCAAAAGCAGTCATGATTGCCTCGAGACCAAGCTTTTGAGAGTCGACGACCGAGTCTAGCACCCTCGAAACTTTATCCAGACCATTAACACAGTCAGGGCAGAAATAACGAACATTGGTATTTAATTTCAAAAATTTAATATCCATTTCCGCCATTGGGCCTTCACAACAGGATCGATGGTACCGTTTTTTGCAAAGACCACTACATGGCACCATTAGAGATTCAGATCTTCCAAAATTTTTATCACACTTTCCACAGTAGTCATCCATGATAAAAATTAATAAACAGCAGGCAATCAAAATATTTAGTGGAAAAGTGTTAATCTGGAACTCTGCACACCGAAGCCAACGATTGCACGGTCGACAAACAGTGAACACTGGCAGAAACGGCGCGGAAAGCAGTAAACACAAGCAGAGTAATTTATAAAAAGGAAAGCACTTTATTATTAAGAATTGCACTACTTGTCACTTATTTCTTATGAAGAATTTATAAGTATTGTACAACAAGCAGGCAATCAAAAAAATAAAAAGAGTTATGCTGGAACTCAGCACTGCTAAGACAACTAATTGCGCGGTCAGCAAGCTGTGAACACAGACAGAATGAGCACGCAAAGCAGTAAAAAAAAAGCAAAGTGAATTAGCAAATAGTAACACACAAACAAATATGTATAAGGTCGGAAAATGTCAATATGTGATAATTAATGCACTTTATTATCAAAAATTGCACAACTTTGTAACTATTTATTATGTAGGACCTATACGTTTTGCACGGCAGACACTATTAATTGTAATATTTAGGATATTGAGGCCAACAAAAAGGCAAAAGAACGAATTTTAAAGAGCGATCAAAAAACACGTCCGCACTCAACGAGAGATGATTTATTCATATTGATACCAATATTGGCATATCTTGTGCCGCCCCTAGTGGCAGCACCCACGCATATAATCTTAGAACGAAACATACTATCTATAATGCCAAGCTTTATACACATCGGTCAAGCGTTCCCGAGATTTCAATAAAAATAAATAAAATGCGGTTAGGTGGCAACCCTAGGTGGCAACCCTGCTTAAGATTTACATATTTGGAATACGGTAGAAAATACTTTTCATTTGATACCAATATTGGCATATCGTGCTTATTATTAAAAAAATTGAGTTAAGTGGCAACCCTGTGAACTGCCCCAAGTGGCAACACCAACGTATATAATCTAAGAATGAATCATACTATCTATAATGCCCAATTTTATCCAAATCGGCTGAGCAGTTCCCGAGATATCAATAAAAATAAATAAAATGCGGATAGGTGGCAGCCCTACTTGTTATTTACATATTTGAAATACGGTCGAAAATACCTTTCGATTGATACCAATATTGGCATATCTTGCTCAATATTAAAAAAAAATTGAGATAAAAAGATTACAAGTACGAGATGATTGCGCAAATGTAAGTTTTTTAAACAGGAATTCTGGTGTTCGAAGATATATTATTCTATGTATAAAAAATAGCAAGCGACGGTCGAAGAACGCTCATAAACTACACTGAAGAATAGTTCATGAAAAGTTTGAAATATGATCATATTTCCGCTTTAGATAAATATACACAATTATTAATTATAAGCTGGTACTTGTTCAAGGAAGCTTTATCAAGGCAGCCATATATCAGTTCATGGTATGATATTATTGGTATTAATAGTGTTTTAACAAGTTTAAGTTTAATATCTTCATGAATAAAGTAGGCTGTCTTCCATAAATGCCGTCACATTATCAACACAAGTAAGTTGCTTATTTAATAGAAATCCATGTGTTTTGACAGTTTTAACATATTTGACAACATTTCCATTTAATATTATTGGCGAGACATCATCAAGATTAAAGCAATGGTGCGATATAGCAATCACCTGCGTTTTGGATGCATTAAGGTAAAGTTTGTTTCTTCTAGACCATTGATATATGGCTTCTAAGTCTTCATTTCGGTAGACGGTAGCCCAAATCCTCCACTAAGCCAATAGGAGCAATAGGTATACCTGTGCATCATCCGCATAGAGATGAATGGATACATTGCGGCAGCATTTTTCCATATCATTTATATATAAACTGGCGGCCGCCGTGGTGTAGCGGCTAAGTGTTCGGCCTTCTACACCAGGTCGTGGCGGTTCGATGCCCGGCAAAAGTAACATTAAAAATTATTTAGAAAAAGAATTTTTCTAAACGGGGTTGCCCTCGCTAGTAGTTTGGCAAACTCTCCGGGTGTATTTCTGCCATGAGACGCTTCTCAGCAAAAAATTCATTTGCTTTGCAAGTTCGCAGTCGGCAGAATACTGTAGGTCCCGCCAACTTGTAGGAAAAACTCAAAAGCAACACACCACAAGTTGGAAAGAGAAGCTCGGCAAAAATCTCGTTAGAGGTATGATATGATGGTATATCGCCGCCATTAGTTTTTATTTTTTTATTTTTATTTATATATAAAGTAAATAAAATTAGGGCAAGAATGGAACCTTGTGGTACACTAGATTTTACCGGCAATAAGCTTGATCCGATATCCCCACACATCACCCTTTGGAACCTGTTTGTTAAGTAGCTTTTGATGAGCTTTACAGCATCCCTAGTAAATCCAAAATATGTTTCGAGCTTTTGAAGTAAAATTTTGTGGCAAACCGTATCGAAAGCCTTGGAAAAATCCAAAAGGGTAAGAATAGTCAGGTCACCCGTATCAAAGTTGGGTCGAATGTCCTCTAAAACATTAAGCATAGCGGTACAACAGCTATGTCCAGTACGATAACCTGACTGATTCCTCGACAAAAGACCTTCATGAGTAAGATACTTCATAATCTGTGTCGACAATATCTTTTCGAAAATCTTTAATAAACACGGAAGTATGCTAATAGGCCGAAAGTCACATGGTAAGGAAGCATTACCCTTTTTCGGAACTGGTATAATATTAGCCACCTTCCAACCATCAGGAAAGGTTAGTAATGTTAATGCAAAATTTAGAATATGCGTTAAAGGAGAAATTACATATGGTAAAATAAGTTTAATAAATCTTAGACATATTTTATCTTCACCTACGGCGTTTGATTTTATCGTGAGTATCGATTGTATTATTTCAGACTCTGTTAGACTTGTAAAGTTGAATGAATGAAAATAATCATGCGAAGAGTCAACGCTGGTAACATAAGACTCATTATCTTCTGGTAGGTAGGTAGGTGGAATGGCTGCGACAAAGTCGCCCAAGTAGCTTTAAAAGCCGTTTTGATGCCATAAAACTCGTAGAAACCTACTGCCGTGAGTATATGCTACAACCACCCAGAGCTGTTTATAAACTCCAGGATGCTTGGAATCCCTAATTCGGATACTCTCCCTAGATTTTCCAAAAAAGGGGTCCCAAACACTTTCAGTCGTGTTCTGGCTAGACCGGGGCACTTACACAGGAAGTGCTCAACGGTCTCTTTTGCATTAATGTCTTTACAGCTTCTGCAGTGGTCATTATGCGGAATACCCAGTTTTTCCGCATGCGTACCAATCGTCCAGTGGCCCGTGCAGACTGCTACAAGCTTGTAGGTATCTACTCTGGACCTGCTTAGGAGTGCCCTTGTCCTCTTCTCGCTGTAGTTCGGCCAAGTGGCTCTCGATATTGCACATGTAGTAGTAGCTTTCCACTTCCGCTGTGCTTCATTGAGAAAATATTTTTGGAGATTCCCCTTGGCTACTGCCAGAGGTAGCCCAATTTCGAGTCTAGATATCTCTTCGTTCTCTGCTGATGAGCCTGCCCGTGCTAGCTCATCAGCCCTCTCATTACCCTCGATCCCTTTATGACCCGGGACCCAGATAATGGATATTTCTAAAACCTCAGCTAACGTAGCCAAAATTTGTTTACATGCATGCACTGCATTAGAGCTTGTGTATGGCGATGCGATTGCCTTTATCGCCGCCTGGCTGTCGGTGAAGATAGCCACTTTCCCAGTAGTGTTCCTTTGCGCAAGCGATTTGCACGCCTGAACAATCGCAAGAACCTCTGCTTGAAACACACTGCTATACGACGGAAGTCTGAATGCTTCTGAAATATCCAGACCTGCCGAGAATACGCCGACTCCCACCCCCGAATCCATCTTGGAGCCGTCTGTATACACTTCAATGTTGCTATTTGTTGTGACCCTGCCCCTTTTCCACTCATTCCTACTTGGAAGGACCGTGGTGGGATTCCTCTCAAACTTCAGTTTGTGAGGATAGTAGTCCGTTGCGCTATTAACTATTACCTCTGGGAGGGTGTTAAGGAAACTACTGTGCCCATGCTGAGTATCCTTCCAGCACCCAGCCTCCCTGAGTCTCAGTGCGTTTTGTGCCGATGTAGAAAGTATATATAAGTCAATTGGAAGTAGGTTCAAAATAGGATCCAGAGCCGCAGTGGGGCAGGTGCGCAAGGCCCCGGTGGCGCCGACGCACGCGGTGCGCTGTACCCTCTGCAAGCTGGCGAGATTGTAGTTCTTACGAAGAGCTTCCCACCACACCACCGAGCCGTAGGTCCGCACAGGCCGGACCACCGTCTCGTACAGCCACAGCACCATCTTCGGCTTTAGACCCCATTTTTTACCAAACATCGATTTGCAAGCGTAGAAGGCGATACATGCCTTCCGCACCCGCTCCTCGATGCACTCCTTCCAATTTAGCTTGCAATCAATTATCAGCCCCAGGTACTTGGTTCTGGTAGATAGAGTTAGTTGCTGACCATTCAGCATCGGTAGTTCGAACGTAGGTGGCTTATACTTCCTCGTGAAGAGAAGAAGCTCCGTTTTGTCCGGATTCAGCCCTAGGCCACACTCTTGTGCCCACCTACTTAGCTTTGCCAACGTTCTTCCCATGATGTCGCTCATCAGGGAAAGGAAAGGGACCCGAGACAAGGATCGTCACGTCGTCGGCATACGCCACAACCTTTACTCCATTAGTACTGAGTTTTAATAGTATATCGTTCATAGTAAGGAGCCATAGCAGAGGCGAAAGAACCCCCCCCCCCCCCCCCCTGTGGTGTTCCTCTACAAATCTGTTTGCTAACTTTTACTCCCCCTATCTCTGCTGGTATTTCACGATTTAGAAGTAGGCATGAGATCCAGTTCCGTATTGGTTCTTCCGCCCCTAACCCAACCAGCGCTGTTGATATTGCTGAAGCTTTCACGTTGTTAAAAGCACCTTCCACATCAACAAACGCTGCTAGAGTGAATTCTTTATATAGAAGGGACTTCTCCACTGTCGCACTACTTCATGCAGCGCAGTCTCCGTGGATTTCCCCCTTAAGTAAGCATGCTGCGCACCGGACAGAGGGGACCCCTCCAGGAGTTCCCGTATGTGTATGTCCAGCAGCCTCTCAAACGTTTTTAGCACGAAGGAAGTGAGACTTATTGGTCGAAAATCTTTGGCCACTTCGTGCCCTCTTCTTCCTGACTTTGGAATGAAAACCACCCTTGTTTTCCTCCATGTGTCCGGAATGTGATTAAAGGAAATGCAGGCCGTAAAGATCTCCTTTAACTCCTTAACCGGAGGTATCTGAGTCTTCTGCAGCATGATAGGGAGTATACCATCTACTCCCGGTGACTTAAATGGTGAGAAGCTATATATTGCCCAAGCAATTTTGTCTTCTGCTAAGAGTTTGCTTATCAGCTCACTAGGTGCCTCCCGTTGCGCCTTTCTCCCCTTTGCTCCGTCCCTACAGGGTCGCCTGGGAAGTGAGCCTCAATCAGGATATCTAGGGTTTCCGCTGATGATCCCGCCCAAGTGCCATCAGCGCGCTTTACAAAGGTTCTGTTGGAGTGCTCCTGGCAAGTATTTTCCCGAGCCTTGCTGAGTCCTTCGTGGACTCGATAGATTCGCAATGCTCCTGCCAGGACTTCGCCGTTGCAACACGTACGGCTTTCTTAAAATCCCTCCGGGCGTTCCTGTACTCCTGGAAGTCTTTCTTGGCATAGCAATCATTGAAGACCTTCCTCATCTTCGACCTTAGTTCGCTAAGATTTTTGTCCCACCACGGGGAGAAGGTCTTCTTGCTTCTAGTTATTGGGCAGGAAGCCTTATAGGCAACCTGGAAACTTTTTTCCAGAGACCTAACTCGGTCGTCTAGAGTTTCTGTCGATTGTATCGGTGTCTCCTTCCTACTGAGCCTATCACTGACTATCTTTTCAAATGGACCCCACGAGGTTCGTTTAGGATTTCTGTGCGGTTGTTTTATCTCTCCCTCCCAGTCAATATCAAAAAGGATCATTCGATGATCCGACATGGAGGTCTTTTGCGAAACCTCCCAGTTCCTTATCGAAGGTTCCTGGGAGTCAGATGCTATTGTAATATCAAGGACTTCTTCCCACCCGGCGAAGTTTACTGACCCCGGAAAAACAAAGGTGGGAGAGCTTCCCCTGTTACATATACATAATTTATTTGCTAATAGAAATTCAAAAAGAGACTCACCCCGTTCGTTTATTTCGCTGCTCCCCCATAACGCATGCCTTGCGTTGGCGTCGCAGCCCATCAGGATCCTCTCGTTTTTTTGCTTGGTGAGCAGCTGTACCTCCTCGGGAGATGCCGGCCGATCGTGAGCCATGTACGCAGAGGCGACCGTTAAACTGCGTCCGCCCCTTGACTCAATCCTGACCACCGCCAAATCAAATGTGCTGAAATTAGGTAAAAAGAAAGCATTAATAGTATCCCTAACGAGGATGCATGTCCTCGGCTTACCTTCTCCTAGTGTATCGAATAAGTTGTAGCCTCTGGTACTTAGGCCCCTGACTTTGGAGCGCCATACCCAAGGCTCCTGCACCAAGCAGATGTCAATACCTTCCTCCCTTAGGAGAACCAGCAGGTTATCCGAGGCACATCTGGCATGCTGCAGATTAATCTGCGCCACCCTAATCATCGGACCGGGGGGACGCACCCGCTTGACTGTCGGGGTTCGACGATGCATTAGCCCCGGCTTATGCTGCCAGCCTAAGCTCCTCTAGGAGCTTATTGGCATCGTCGACCTCCTCCAGATTGTTATCCGGTGCTACCGCCGCTGGGAAAACTTTAACTCTGGCGTGCCTGACGCCATAAACTAACTTGCCTCCCCTCTTTTCGAGTTCCCCTAGGCACTCGTTGTTTATGAGCAGTAGCACCGGGTGGCTACTCTTCTGCTTTTCCTCTATTCTTAGCAGCTCCCAGTCGTCCATCGGGACGCCCGAGTTCTGCATTTTCAGACACTGGATGATGTTCTTCTCATCCAGTTTCATATTCGGCATGTTTGGCAACCAAACACGCGCACGGGGCCTCCGGGGAATTTCCGAAGCACTGATGATCTTCAGAGTAAGACCATCATAGGCGTTGCTAATCTTAGCAATGCCTCTCTCGAGAAAGTCCCTGGAAAACCCGTCCGAGCACTTTATCATCCTGCAGCCGCGGCATATCTCCTCACAGTTGAAGGTGGGGACCGGGGTTCGGTTCTCCATAAGGTGTTGGACGACCATCTCAGATAGTCGTCCCTCTATGGAGTTCCAAACCGCCAGTACTCGCCTCCCATTAGCCCCGTCAGCGTCAACCAGTGCAACCTGGAGGTGATCCCGGACCACCTCACTATAGGTGTTCCTGGCCAACGCTGCAGCACTAATGGAAGGGCCATCATACTGCTGGTACCTGCCCCTCTTGCCATTTCCCTCGTTCACCTCCAGTGAACGATTGCGCTTTGAGCGCGACTTTGCTTTTTGCTGCTGTGGCTGTGCAACGGGTTTGTTTGCAAGGGCGGTCTCGTACTCCTTGACCACTGCCTCGCACCAAACCTTGTCCACGGCGTCCCTCTCATGCGCCTTGCCACTCTCCTCGTTTTTTTTAATCTTGGCTAGAATATACTGAGCCCTAAGGTATCTAGCCTTCACTAGGCACCCTGAGGACTTCTTCGATTTCTTTTCGGGGCCCACTTTGGCTGGTGCGCCCCTATTTGACTGATTCGGGACGACAGGGGTACTATGGCTGGTACCCTCGCCGTCCTTTGCTTGGGCGCTCCCCTGGCTGCTGGCCAGAAGCTCGTCCTCAGAGAGCGATCCCAGATCGCTCTCTTCCCCACTCTTCCTTTTTTTATTAATTTCTTTTGATTTCTCCATACGATTCCCACGAGTAAACTGGAAGGGGTTGGTCCACCCCGGCATAGCCAGTGTACCGGGGTAAGGCACTTATACAACCGACCTTGCCCGGGCATCGGAGGGGACCGTAAGCGATCAGCTATTCGATATACACCCGCTGACCATTCAGCCATCGGCACGGTGCCTGCACACCTTGGCTTAGGGTGGCGTTGACACGGATCTCCCCACATATCATACATCAGCCGGCGTTGTGCACTTATGTGCACTCTGCCCGAGGTTGCATAAAATGTAAGGTCTTCCTCTTTGTTCATTCCGCATTGGCGCCCGTCCCTCCAGGAGTGATCCCAATACAAGAATTTAAGCCCCTAAGGCGGCCAACAATGAAGGGGAATGGTAGTTTCGTAGCAAAGAAATCATTCATAATATTAACATCCACCGTGCATTCCGATTTAGACTTGATACCAAGTTGTTTAAGATTACTCCAGAGAACCTTCAGTGGCAGGCACACATCAAGTTTGCTCTTTTGGCCTCCTAGTTTTTCTCGTCGCCCTGTTTCTCAACACCTTATAGACCTGCCAATCTTCAGCTTTAGAGGTTTTCTTCCAAATGTGGTAGCTTTTGTTTCTTTCTTTTATTACCTGTAGTACTTCACGGTTAAACCATTGTTGTTTATGACTGTTCACTTTTCCTTTCCTCAGTGGAACATGTTTGTCAAAGAGATACTTTACCATATTGGAAAAGTTTTTAACTTTTTCATTGATATCTGCAGAAAACCAACAGTCATTCCAGGGAAGGACAGATGCTTCGGTGGCTAATTCTGTGATATTGATTCTTTTGAAATCTCGAAAATATTGTAGACGGGAAATAGAAATTGCTGATTGCATAGCTAGATCATAACTCATAAAAATTAGGTCGTGATCATTAACACCACCAAGGGAAAGCTGGTCGACATGCAGAACATTCCGCATATCAGCAACACAGAAAACATCTAGAAAGCTAGGTTTACAATGCGGTCCAAAACGAGTAGGAAGCTTATTAACAACATTCAACCCTACACCTGATAAACTATCAAACAAGTTTTTAGAACGATCATTTACAACAATCCAATCAATATTTAGGTGTCCACACAAGATTATGTGTTCATAAATAGCACTATATTTATTTATACTTCGAAAGAGATTGTCCAAGTCATTTGACGTACTTGGGTTGTATGCACATACAACAAGATACCGCTCAAAATTATCATAAAATGCAACCATCAGAAACTCAACAGGGTCGTTATTATCTGATCTGTCAATTATTCTTCGCTGCAATGCTTTCTTGTGATATATCGCAATGCCACCACCGCGCTTACCTTGCTGTCTGTCATTCCTAACAACACAATAATCAAGAAACTGACAGACAGACACAGAGCTAAAAATGTAGTTAAAATAATCAAGCTTCATTTTATTTAAACTTCTTGAGTTGAAATGACAAACCTGAAATCCAGGGTGATAATCTGCCAAAATCTTCAGTACTATCTTTGTATGAAATTCGTTAGAGTCGACAGATGGACTATTTAAATCCATAAAAATATCTGGGAGCGTGCACTTCAAATTTCCAATATACAGTAATACATAAAAGATAATAAGTATAGGGATAGTACATATGAGACAAATATAGATACGTATAAGTTTTAACACTTATCCTGTATTCAAAAAAAAGTAACGTACGTGACATAAGTGGGTCATTTTTGCCCAATGGACGAATTAATAGACTTTTTATTATTTATTTATTTTATTTCAAGGTTTGAAGTATTTTTTTTAATTTATAAATAATAAAATTCAATTAAGGAAGTACAAAAAGGTGTTCTTAGGGTTACTTTGAGCAACTAGTACATATAAACTTACTCCTGTATTCAAAAAAAGTAACGTACGTGATATAAGAGGGTCATTTTTGCCCAATGGACTAATTAATAGTTTTTGATTTTATTTCAAGCTTTCAAGTACTTTTTTAGCTTGAAAATAATAAAATTTTATTAAATAAGTACAAAAACATCTTATTAGGGCTATTTTGAGCAACTAGTACATATACAGTTGCTCCTTTTACTATTGGAAATAGAAATTGCTGATTGCATAGCTAGATCATAACTCATAAAAATTAGGTCGTGATCATTAACACCACCAAGGGAAAGCTGGTCGACATGCAGAACATTCCGCATATCAGCAACACAGAAAACATCTAGAAAGCTAGGTTTCCAATGCGGTCCAAAACGAGTAGGAAGCTTATTAACAACATTCAACCCTACACCTGATAAACTATCAAACAGGTTTTTAGAACGATCATTTACAACAATCCAATCAATATTTAGGTGTCCACACAAGATTATGTGTTCATAAATAGCACTATATTTATTTATACTGCGAAAGAGATTGTCCAAGTCATTTGACGTACTTGGGTTGTATGCACATACAACAAGATACCGCTCAAAATTATCATAAAATGCAACCATCAGAAACTCAACAGGGTCGTTATTATCTGATCTGTCAATTATTCTTCGCTGCAATGCTTTCTTGTGATATATCGCAATGCCACCACCGCGCTTACCTTGCTGTCTGTCATTCCTAACAACACAATAATCAAGAAACTGACAGACAGACACAGAGCTAAAAATGTAGTTAAAATAATCAAGCTTCATTTTATTTAAACTTCTTGAGTTGAAATGACAAACCTGAAATCCAGGGTGATAATCTGCCAAAATCTTCAGTACTATCTTTGTATGAAATTCGTTATAGTCGACAGATGGACTATTTAAATCCATAAAAATATCTGGGAGCGTGCACTTCAAATTTCCAATATACAGTAATACATAAAAGATAATAAGTATAGGGATAGTACATATGAGACAAATATAGATACGTATAAGTTTTAACACTTATCCTGTATTCAAAAAAAAGTAACGTACGTGACATAAGTGGGTCATTTTTGCCCAATGGACGAATTAATAGACTTTTTATTATTTATTTATTTTATTTCAAGGTTTGAGGTATTTTTTTAATTTATAAATAATAAAATTCAATTAAGGAAGTACAAAAAGGTGTTCTTAGGGTTACTTTGAGCAACTAGTACATATAAACTTACTCCTGTATTCAAAAAAAGTAACGTACGTGATATAAGTGGGTCATTTTTGCCCAATGGACTAATTAATAGTTTTTGATTTTATTTCAAGCTTTCAAGTACTTTTTTAGCTTGAAAATAATAAAATTTTATTAAATAAGTACAAAAACATCTTATTAGGGCTATTTTGACCAACTAGTACATATACAGTTGCTCCTTTTACTATTGGGCAATTTTGACCCATTTATACAATATACGCAATTATTTCTGCCCAGTCTATCCTGTAGATGAAACATTTAAACAAAACCTTTTTTCAAGTATAGTTTGATTAAATAATAAGAGTCGAAAAGTTTCAATAGATTATAGAAAGTCTATAAAAAGATATGCAACTTTCAAAGTCGTTTGGGCAGTTTTGACCCACTTATACAGGATAAGTGTTAAATTGTTTTTTGAAAGACAAAAGCAATAAATTATGATCAAATATAGAAACATAGTAGCTTCTTTTATATCGGGATGCTAATAAGAGAATCCACTTCAACACGGCTGGTCACCTCTTTTGATTCTTCATTGGGCTTGCATCGAACATACACCTTTCCGCGTATTGAGAACGCTGATGCAATGGGCTTCTTTCTCTTCAACTCCGTAGCATAGGACATCAACTCTCTTAATCTTTTTGGCAAACTCTCATGCACATACACAGATCCGTAACCGGGTACGTCAACGTCAGACAGCGCGAGCGACCTTTTTCGCAATTTTTGCACTTTGTGTTTTGTGTTTTTATACCTTTCATGAACATGAAATGGTATTATAACTTTGGTCCGATGTTTGTAAGTATGAGAAGAAGAAGAGATAGACCCATCGATAAGTATACCGAAATGATCAGGATGAGGAGATGAGTTGATTTAGCCATGTCCGTCTGTCTGTCTGTCTGTCTGTCTGTCTGTCTGTCTGTTTGAACGCAAACTAGTCCCTCAGTTTTTGAGATATTTAGCTGAAATTTTGTATGCGGCCACCATTTTCCAATATAGGAATCATTTGTCGGAACTAGCAAGATCGGACCGATATTACATATAGCTCCCATACAATCGATTGTTCCGATAAACTGATTTTGGGCTATAACTCCTGTAATTAAACACATAGGAACGTGAAATTTTGGACGTATTGCTATTTTTATATGTGAAATATCGATGTTGAAAATCATCGAGATGGTATAAATATTTCACATAGCTCCCATACAATCGATTGTTCCGATAAACGGATTTTGGGCTATAACTCCTGTAATTAAACACGTAGCAACGTGAAATTTTGGACGTATTGCTATTTTTATTTGTGAAATATCGATGTTGAAAATCATTGAGATGGGATAAATATTTCACATAGCTCCCATACAATCGATTGTTCCGATAAACGGATTTTGGGCTATAACTCCTGTAATTAAACACGTAGGAACGTGAAATTTTGGACGTATTGCTATTTTTATATGTGAAACATCGATGTTGAAAATCATCGAGATGGGATAAATATTTCACATAGCTCCCCTACAATCGATTGTTCCAATAAACGGATTTTGTAGATAACTCCTGTAGTTATATAGGTAGGAACGTGAAATTTCGTAACTATTGCTATTTTAGAATGTGGGATGTCGGTGTCAAAAATCAATGAGATTGGACCAATATAACACATCTCCCCAATATAATCGATAGTTCCGATAATTTCGGTATGAGCTTAAGTTAAATTCACACAGGCTGTACTGGGATCAAACAGTGAAAATCGTGACGCTTTTTCATGAAAGGTATTTAGCCTTCGGCACAGCCGAAGACAGCTTTCCTTACTTGTTTTATTCTAAAAGCATCGCGCAATGGTGGTGGGTGAAGGTTTACTGCATTGCATATTTTGGCAAACATATCAGGCAAACTCTCTTCTTCATCATATGGAATACCATTAATTATTATGTCAGATGAGACCGCACTCCGTAAACTTTCAACCTCATTGTAAGAATTTTCTAATGCAGCCACTCTTCCGTGCATTGTTGCTATGCTTTGCTTGATGTTCGCAGTCTCAGCAGCCAACTCACCTATTTTCTGCATTACCCTATCTTCAAAGTCTTTTGTTGTTTTTAGCATTACAGCTGTCAGTTCATCAACCATTGCCATTCTATGTTCTTCCATTTTGCGCACGAACAAACTGTCATCTACACCTACAATAGGTGTTAATGGTGTTTTTGGCGGGGATTTAGGTTTGCGGGTAGGATTTCTGCGAGTATTTTGAATTTTAATAAAATTATGCATGTATCAAGTAGGATGACTCAAAAACAAATTTGTTATTTAAACACAGGTATTAATGTCCAGGTGCTGCACCAATTAGAGGAAGTTTAATGTTAGTTCCAAGTGTAAAGTGAAAAAACTTAAGAGCACCACACAAACACGTCTTACAATTATTGTAAATTGCTAAATAAGCCAATTTCAAGCAATTTCCACCTAAGGTTGCCACCAATCAAATGAAAGATAATTTTGCCCTCATTCTTAATATAAAAATTTCAGGGTTGCCACCTAGCAATTTTTTTTTCAATATTGAGCAAGATATGCCAATATTGGTATCAAATGAAAGGTATTTTTAGCCGAACTCTCAATATGACAATTTCTATCAGGGTTGTTACCTAGGGTTGCCAACTTACCGCAATTTATTTATTTTTTCAAACCCGATGAAGTATTCTAACTACACTGACCACCACGCTAGGTGCATGACCGACATCGTTTTTTTTTTTAATTTTTCCAGTATTTGCTTTCCTCATATATTTCCCCACTCACTGTTTTCCTAATCTATATATGACCCGTTTAAAGCACAAGGGGTATAAGTCCAGTTTTCGGTTTATTTGGTTAGGCATGAACTGTGTGGGGAAAATGTTTTCTATATAACACGCTAACGGGGTAACTCCAAGCTCCCATAGAAACCGAAAAACCAGCAGAACTAACTTGTGAAATCAACGGTACCCCCTATTTGTTGACAACACAAAACCTTCAATATCTCCGTTGGAGGAAAGGTGGATTATACCACTTGTGCTTTAAGGGGTTCATATATAATAAGTAAAAGGTTATGGCTTTGTTCGACTTTCAATCACAGCAGCTGTGTTGCAAAGTATCACGTTCGATGTGAAATTCTGGCAACATTGGCAAAAGCATCACGTTTTAGCTGTCAAAAATTCGGCAATTGATGCGCGCGAAGTAAACAAAATCGGCATCACAAATTTTTTGTTTGCACAATCAAAATGGAAGAAGAAGGGTAACAAAATGATTGTTTAAATTAAAATTTATCATATATATTATCATAAAAATTACTTAATTTCTTAATATTTGTGTTTATTTATTTTTCAGCGAAAAGTTAAGCAGCGCCATTACCAAGTTGTTGATAAGATTCCGGCTGGATATGGAGCCAGAATTCGAAGCCGGAAAGAGGAAAAAATGTGTGCTCTGGGGTAAAGTGCTGCAGAAAATGAAATTTTCCAGCAATAGATTAATTGAAAACTCCATTATCTTTTATTTGGAAACAAATTTCTTTTATTTGGAAACAATTTGCAAACTAATTTGCAAAACAAGCGCAAAACATCAGAAAAGTATCAGCTGAGCAGTTGCAACAGGGTTGCAAATCTTAATCAGCGCAGCAGTGTTGCCGCTATTATTACGTGCCTCGAACAAAGCCTTTCGTTTTCGCTGCTAACCGGCAAACGCGTTGACCGATTTTCACCACACTTACACACAAGGTAGGAACATGGGGCGATATGTTTTTTTTTTTTAATGGAGTTGCCACCGAGGGTTGCCACCTTATCAGATTTAATTTATATCTCGGAAGCCGCCTGACCGATTTTAATGAAATTTCTTATATAGATGGTATGTTTAATTTAAAGATAACATACATGGTCGTGACCACTTGGGACGGTTTACAGGGTTGCCACCTATCTCAATTTTTGTTTAGTATTGAGCAAGATATGCCAATATGGGTATCAAATGAAAGGTATTTTTGGCCTTATTCTAAATAAGACAATTTCAAGCACGGTTGCCATCTAGGGTTACCACCTAAATAATTTTTTTTTAATATTGAGCAAGATATGCCAATATTGGTATCAAATGAAAGGTATTATTGCCCGTATTCTCAATATGAAAATTTCTAGCGAAGTTGCCACCTAGGGCTGCCACTTATCTATTTTATTTTAATATTGAGCAAGATATGCCAATATTGTTATCAAATGAAAGGTATTTTTAGCCGTGTTCTCAATATGACAATTTCTATCAGGGTTTTTACCTAGGGTTGCCAACCTAACCGCAATTTATTTATTTTTTTCAAACGCGATGACGGATTCAAACCACACTGGCCACCAAGCTAAGTGCACGACCGACATAGTATTTTTTTTAATATTTCCAGTTTTTGCTCTCCTTATATATTTCCCCACTCACTGTTTTCCTAATCTAAATATATAAAAACGATTGCCCATTTCCCTTGGTAATCACATCACGCCTGATCGGATGGACCGATTTCACTAGTTTTTATTATTGTATTTGTTTTTTCCCGGAGAAGGTTTTTAAAAAAGAAAAAGTTAAAAAATTTGTAGAATCCTGAGATTTTGACCAAAATGTGGACCAGGGGTGACCCTGAAAAAGGGTATTAAATAAAAGGGATATGGATAGGGATAGGGATAGGGATAAGGATAGGGATAGCGATAGGGATAGGGATAGGGATAGGGATAGGGATAGGGATAGGGATAGGGATAGGGATAGGGATAGGGATAGGGATAGGGATAGGGATAGGGATAGGGATAGGGATAGGGATAGGGATAGGGATAGGGATAGGGATAGGGATAGGGATAGGGATAGGGATAGGGATAGGGATAGGGATAGGGATAGGGATAGGGATAGGGATAGGGATAGGGATAGGGATAGGGATAGGGATAGGGATAGGGATAGGGATAGGGATAGGGATAGGGATAGGGATAAGGATAGGGATAGCGATAGCGATAGCGATAGGCGTGGATAGGGATAGGGATAGGGATAGGGATAGGGATAGGGATAGGGATAGGGATAGGGATAGGGATAGGGATAGGGATAGGGATAGGGATAGGGATAGGGATAGGGATAGGGATAGGGATAGGGATAGGGATAGGGATAGGGATAGGGATAGGGATAGGGATAGGGATAGGGATAGGGATAGGATAGGGATAGGGATAGGGATAGGGATAGGGATAGGGATAGGGATAGGGATAGGGATAGGGATAGGGATAGGGATAGGGATAGGGATAGGGATAGGGATAGGGATAGGGATAGGGATAGGGATAGGGATAGGGATAGGGATAGGGATAGGGATAGGGATAGGGATAGGGATAGGGATAGGGATAGGGATAGGGATAGGGATAGGGATAGGGATAGGGATAGGGATAGGGATAGGGATAGGGATAGGGATAGGGATAGGGATAGGGATAGGGATAGGGATAGGGATAGGGATAGGGATAGGGATAGGGATAGGGATAGGGATAGGGATAGGGATAGGGATAGGGATAGGGATAGGGATAGGGATAGGGATAGGATAGGGATAGGGATAGGGATAGGGATAGGGATAGGGATAGGGATAGGGATAGGGATAGGGATAGGGATAGGGATAGGGATAGGGATAGGGATAGGGATAGGGATAGGGATAGGGATAGGGATAGGGATAGGGATAGGGATAGGGATAGGGATAGGGATAGGGATAGGGATAGGGATAGGGATAGGGATAGGGATAGGGATAGGGATAGGGATAGGGATAGGGATAGGGATAGGGATAGGGATAGGGATAGGGATAGGGATAGATAGGGATAGGGATAGGGATAGGGATAGGGATAGGGATAGGGATAGGGATAGGGATAGGGATAGGGATAGGGATAGGGATAGGGATAGGGATAGGGATAGGGATAGGGATAGGATAGGGATAGGGATAGGGATAGGGATAGGGATAGGGATAGGGATAGGGATAGGGATAGGGATAGGGATAGAGATAGGGATAGGGATAGGGATAGGGATAGGGATAGGGATAGGGATAGGGATAGGGATAGGGATAGGGATAGGGATAGGGATAGGGATAGAGATAGAGATAGAGATAGAGATAGAGATAGAGATAGAGATAGAGATAGAGATAGAGATAGAGATAGAGATAGAGATAAGATAGGGATAGGGATAGGATAGGGATAGGGATAGAGATAGAGATAGAGATAGAGATAGAGATAGAGATAGAGATAGAGATAGAGATAGAGATAGAGATAGAGATAGAGATAGAGATAGAGATAGAGATAGAGATAGAGATAGAGATAGAGATAGAGATAGAGATAGAGATAGAGATAGAGATAGAGATAGAGATAGAGATAGAGATAGAGATAGAGATAGAGATAGAGATAGAGATAGAGATAGAGATAGAGATAGAGATAGAGATAGAGATAGAGATAGAGATAGAGATAGAGATAGAGATAGAGATAGAGATAGAGATAGAGATAGAGATAGAGATAGAGATAGAGATAGAGATAGAGATAAAGATAGAGATAGAGATAGAGATAGAGATAGACGTTTCACGTATCGGTATTTGTACCTGTACAATACCCTTCGTACCGAAACGACCCAGGTTGTTTTTTTTTATAATGACTCGGCCGCTGCTAACGCGTCACGATTCCCTCAACATAGAGATAGAGATAGAGATAGTGATAGAGATAGAAGATAGAGACTAGATGATAGAGTTAGAGATAGTGGTAGAGTAGAGATTAGATGTGGGGTAGGTAG
>CAXKVI010000006.1:41063077-41251029 GCA_964058755.1 Campiglossa producta | reverse complement strand
GTCCGATTCATGAGTCCTAAATATTAAAAAAATATGAGCCTCCAAAATAAGATCATATAGGAGTCTTTTATGACCCCGATTTGATGAAAATTATGAGCCGTATGCTGAAATTGTTTTTTTTAACAAAGCAGTTTTGGAACAAACTTTCATATTTTGTTTGCGAATTTTTTTTTTTTATTTCAAATAAATATTCAATTACATCGCTTGCGGACTGTTCCTGGCAATTTTTCTTGCTATCCCGTCTTGCGGCACCGTTCTATAGCGCTACCAAAAATACATAAGCAAGACACGCCAATGCGGCCAATTATCAATTTTTAGTCAGCGCCGGGGTATAAGCTGTCAAAATATCTGAAGACGATACTGAGCGACACACTTGAACTAGACCATGAACATACAATAAAGAATACAACCGAACTAATAGAAAAACTTGAAACCGTAAAACTCGCAGAGAACAGCACAATCGTCTCATTTGACATAAAAGACTGTACCCTTCTATACCACTGTCAGAGACACTGGATATAATACACAAAACACTACTTGACAAAACAAAAGATAAGATCAAAACAGCACAAATTACCAACACACTAAGAACAACTCTACAGCAAAAATTACTTCAAATTCAACAATAAAATATATAGACAAACGAACGGACTAGGAATGGGTAACCCAACATCATCCATTCTCATGGAGGCATTCATGCAGAACTTGGAGACAAAATACATTCAAGAACTAAACACAAACCTAGGAGTGACTTTTTACGCAAGGTACGTCGACGACATCATCTGCGTATTGAATACTAACAATGAAGAACGAATACTAGAATTCTTAAACAAACAGCATGAAAACATAAAATTCACTATGGAAACCGAGAAGGACGGAGAACTGAATTACCTGGACCTAACGATAAGAATTGACCGACTAACAAACAAGTTTAACTACGACATCTACAGAAAACCAACAACTACGGACACCATAATTCACTCTACATCAAACCATCCTCAACAGCACAAGTATGCAGCATTAAGGCACCTAGTGGACAGACTTCAAAGAACACCCCTCACCCACGAATCATACAGGAAGGAGCTTACCACCATATACAGCATAGAAACAAGCAACGGATACAAAAAAGCCCTAGTGGACAAACTCCGAAGGAAACATGGATCGCAAAAAAAGAGACAACCCACAAGAGAAATCCAAGATGTGGACGACGTTGACATACACTGGAAACACGACATACAAATTGGCAAATTTTTTCAAGAAACACAACATCAACACAGCGTTCAGAACATCGAACAACTTAGGACAAAACCTAAGTACCAACACTAACTCGGAAGAGCCGTTTAGCGAAAGTGGAATTTACAAGCTTACCTGCGAGTGCCAGCACAGCTACATAGGGCAAACAGGACGAAAAATAAGTACACGATTTCGAGAGCACGTCAGGGACTGCAACAAGAAAGCACGGAAACCCACCATTACACCAGAATCAAACTATGCAAATCACATGCTCGAAAACAAATGCTCCCCGGCCAACATCAAAAACACAGCCAAAACACTTCACATACAAAGAAAAGGCCGACGCTTAAATGTGCTGGAAAACATGGAAATATACAAACTAAAGACATTTGACGGGAGAATAATAAACGAACAAACAAAAACCATCTCTGACGCAATATTTGAACCGCTAAAATTAATTTACAAAAAACCGAACAATATCGCAGGTACAATAACCAAACGAGTAACAATAAACGAGAGAACACACAAACCCAATCAAAAGACGAAAATCACCGACTTCTACCTGACTAACGAGCGTCAGTAAGCAACCTTTAAACACACACGTACCTGACCTAGCAGCGACAAGCGAATTAACTACTAACATCACCGCATACAGCGTCGAGACTATAAATACATGACAACGGAGAGACACAAAGTCAGAACGAAATTCAAACACTGAAGATGGCAGATCGCCGAAACCGGTTTGTTACAATACCAAAATTGACAAGGGATGACGGAAAATCGTTCCAATATAAATCTAGTATCCACCCTGTCGGAAAAACACAAAATCAAATCAACTTTTCATATATCTTTATTCAGTTCAATGTGTGCCAAAATTACTAACTTAAAACTAAATCACAGTAGGGTGGCCACGAAGTCTTAAACCCAAACCACAGTAGGGTGGCTGCGTACCGACAATGTTGAAAACCGGTACCGAGTGGAAGGTCGCTGTGCCTTAAAGGGCACATGGGCCAGAAAGGACCCGAAAACCGAGTTCTGGGCAGTAGGATACCCAGGATATGATATGATCTTGCTGCGAACGATTTTGCTATATATATCTCGCCGAAGATGAGGGCAACGGCGGAGGATGTGTGAAAACCGGGATCGACTAATTGGAGGTTGACGAACTTTTCTTTGGTAGCGGCGCTAAGATGGCGAGCAGGGGTTTTCAACCCGAACTCGGAAGTAACCCGAGCCAAAAACGAGAGTCGAACATGTGGGTCATGGGAAGAGCTTACGTTGAGCTCACACATCTCCAGGTTGGCCACGGGAAGAGTGTGAAAGCGAAGACGGCTCACCAGCGACTCACATATTTTACTCGTCTGCGAACAAGGGTCCAAGAGAGCTCGAGTCAACAACCTCCGCTGCCCGACGGTCAAGTATACCACGACGGTCGGCAACACGGTCACGGTTCCGGACAGTTGCGTCAAAAGCGGGGCAACTGGCGACGAGGTTGTAAACGGCTATTTGAATGCAGCAGAGTGTGATGCTGTTCGTTGCTATATCCGCACGTCCCGTGGCTGCGGCATTGTTTGGCAACATGGGAATGGACAGCGTGAACAATATCGCTTCAATAAAACAAGGCGTAAGCGACCCTCGTAATTGGCATTGAGGAAGCGCTTACAATATCGTAGTGGATGAGTGCGATGGCACACTTTGCACTTGGCGATGTCTTTCGATGACGATGATGTACGTTGCGAGGACGGATTCCTCGGGGGTGGCGGCGATAGCGAACGAGATACGCTAGGCGAGGTGGATTTCGAGGCGATAACCGGGGACTAATTCCATGATGTGTATGCTAAAGAGGAGACGAAAAGATATACATAAAAGAGTTAGTTGGGTAGAACCACTAACTTGACGATGGGGCGCGTTATCAATCCGAGTACGAATGTCGGCGACGCGAATTCTTTTATCACTACCTTGATAAACTTTAGTCACCCTGCCCAAGCGCCATTAATTAGGGGGAAGATTTTCATTACGGACGACTACCAGGTCGTCGACTTCAATGTCTTTAGTGGGGAAATTTCCATTTGTGGCGTTTGTGGAGTTCTTTTAAGTATTCTTCCTTCCAACGTAAGGCGTGCTGTTGGCTCAGGGCTTTCAATTTTTGCCAGCGATTGATTAACGACGTAGGACTGGCTTCGATTGAAGGCTCTGCCGGTGAGAGAATTGGACCCCCAGTAAGAAAGTGGCCAGGGGTTAGCGCGGCGTAGTGAGATACTTCGTTGGAGCTTGGAGAAAGTGGCCGCGAGTTGAGGCAAGCCTCGATGCGACACAACAATGTTTGAAACTCTTCAAAAGTGAATTTCTGAGAGGCGGCGACTCGACGAAAATGAAACTTAAAGCTTTTTACCCCGACTTCCCATAAGCTACCCATGTGGGGGGGCGCCTGCCGGAATAAAATACCACGAAACTTCTTGATGGCTATAGAGACTACACACAGACTCCTGAGATGCGTGAACGAATTTGTAGAAGTCTTTTTTGAGACTAGCGGACGCGCCAACAAAGTTTGTACCGTTGTCCGAAAAGATATTTTTGGGACAACTCCTTCTGGCAGTGAACCGCGAAAAAGCGCTAAGGAATTTTTCTGTAGATAGATCGCTAACGGCTTCTAAATGGATAGCTTTGTCGAAAAGCACACAAAAATGCAAACATATCCTTTAGTTACCTTGTACGATCGTCCCGAAAATGTTTTAATATCGAAAGGGCCTGCAAAATCGACCCCAGTATTTTCGAACGGTCGGGTGAGGATGGTCCGTTCTTCTGGAAGGGCAGCCATAATTTGACATTGGTCCCGTTGTTTAAACAAAACGCAAGCTTTGCAATTGTGAATTACTGTCTTTATTAGATTCTTAGCCTTTGGAATCCAGTACTGCTGCCGTAGTAAGCGTAGCATCAGTTGATTTCCACCATGGAGAGAAATGCGATGTATTAATTGAATTAGAAGTTTGGAAAATGAACAACTGTACGGCAGGAGAATGGGGTGTTTTTCATTATATGAAAGAATCAAATAGTTTGCGAGTCGTCCATTGACTCGAATTACTCCGTGGCTATCCAAAAACGGATTTAACGACAGAATTTTGCTTTTAGGGTGGATCGAGATTCTGGAGGTGAGATTTTCATGTTCTGCTGAGAAATGATTCATCTGTGCTAGAATAATAAGCCGAGTGCGGATTTTCGAAATTTCCTCTCCTGATATGACAAGTGAGGGATACGAATGGAACGATTTCGTGTGTTTGTTTGTCCGATTATATAACCTAAATATATATGCCAGGACTCGTAGAGCTCTTGGCAACGACGAAAATCTTTCAAGGGGGTCTTCGTAGTTGCTGATTCGCGATATATGGGCATTTATGGATTTGGCTTCGAGAGTGACGTCTTCCGGTAAGACGACTGATCAGAATATTCCACCCATCGCGGAATTTGAATATCTTCTACATGACTATAATTGTCTAAAAAGGGTTTCCATTGCAGTAGAGTATGAGGTGCTAGCTGTTGGTCCCACAGAGTACCATCTGCCCAAATTTGTTGCATAATGATTTTTGCTAAAACTACGAACGGGTGCTAGCCACCCAGCCGGGACAAAGAGTTTGGCTATCATCGAAAGTGTTTCCCTTTTGGTAAAAGTATCTTTACACACCGTGTTATGAATTTTGTAGAAGAATTTATCAGATTTGGCGTTCTATCTTATTCCTAAAGCTTTGGTGGTGCTTGCCTCCTCCAACTTCAGGAAGTCCCTATCGAGCAGATGATCTTGTGGAAGATCCGACAATAAATTCCTCGAATTGGATGACCATTTCCTAAAAAAAAAACCTGCGCTACCTAATGCTGCGATAAGCTCATTACGTGCTTTCAGCGCGGTGGGTATATCATGAAACCCTGCTAAAACGTCATCTACATACATGGAATTTCGAAGAATTTGAGCTGCTAAGGGATGGGAATCTTGGCTGTCTTCCGCTGGCTGCAGTAAGGTCCTAATTGCTAAATAAGGAGCACAATTAACCCCAAAGGTTACGGTCTTTAACTGATAGTCTTCTACGGTGCTCTGTGGGTTGATGCATTAAAAACCACCCTTAATTTTGTCGAAGTGCTTTCCGGCTTTAGAACGGCGTGATGTGGAAGATAAAAATGGCTAGGCGAATGTTCATACGTTGGAGGTTCGGTGTTTTCCATATGCCCCAAATCCAGGTATTCTTTTACGACGGTGTCGTACTCTTCCTTTAATGGCTTGTCTTTCAATAGCCTGGACTCATTGCGATGAAATTGTCGAAGAGCAATGGGTCGCGATACTCCCAGCTTCAAATCCGTAGGATAAAAGGTTTTATGTATCTCCCTTCCGAATTTCGTGTGGTAGTTTTCGAATACAGCTCCTCACAAAATGAGTCCTCTGCAGGTTGAATATTTCTTCTGGGAATTTCCTCCAGTTCCCAGAATTTGCGAAGTTGACTATCTAACGAGATGTCCTCTCCCATTGAGAGTTTGGTAGCAAAGCAAGAGACGTGTGCATTGGAAGATGCTCCAGTGGTGATCCACCCGAACACGGTCTCTTGGGACAGAAAGTTGTTATGCAGGCTACGCTTTACCCCTTCTAGCATAACTTTTGGATACAGATCCCCACCAATTAAGACATCTATCGGACCACTTTTTAGGAAGTTCGAATCTGCTAAAGGTACTTTAGGCAGTTTATCTAATATTGATTCATCTATAGTGGAAGAGGGTAGGTTACTGGTGATTGTGGGTAAAACGAACGCATTATGAAAAGATTTGGGTCGCGTGGTGAGCGCAAAACGAACGAGCAACTTTTTGAAGTGTTGTTGCAAACTTTTTGATTTAGTCCCGATATAACCGCGTTAGCTTTTGTGCAAGGTAGCTTTAGAAGATTACGAAGTCGCTCCGAAATGAACGACGCTTTTGCGGCTGAGTCAATCAATACTATTTGACGAAGTGGACTGTATGTTGGTGTGAAATTCTTTTGAAGCAGTTGTTGTTGTTGAGTCTTTGTGCGTTGGATTCTGAGAATGCACTCGGTGAAGTAGGGTATGATGTCTACTTTTGCATTTTTAAAACACGAAAATTTATTACTACAGTTCTTGATTGAGTGGCCTTTTAACAGACAATTTAGGCAGCAGTTGTGTTTTTTAACTAAAGCGAACCTATCATTTATCGAAAGAGCTAAAAATTTGGTACATAAGCGCAAAGGATGTTGTTGTTTTGGGCACAAGATGCAGTTCGACGACGATATATTTGTTGCAAGGGCCACTTTCTTTTGGCCAGTTGGGTTTTGCGGTTTATTTCCCGAAGACGAAGTTGTAGAACATTGCACATCTCCAACAGACTCCAATGTTCTAAAACGTTGCGTGAGGAATGCATCCATTTGTTTCCAGGCCGGTAAAGAAGTTTTATCCACTATAGATTGTTCCCATAGGCTCAGCGTTGTTTCTGGAAGGTGGTACGAACACAGGAAAATTAAAATTGGGTCCCAATTTTCCACCTCGACCTCATGCATCTCCAAGTCAATGAGGCATCCATTTATATTCCACTGCAACTCTTTCAATGCCGCCGCGCTTTCAGTCCGAATGACTGGAAGCGAAAATAGTACCTTGAAATGCTTGTTTACTAGAACTCGCTTGTTCTCATATGCCGCTTTCAAGTTTGCCCACGCCATCCCGAAGCCTAAATTGGTTAATGGGGCCTTTGCGACAATTTCCTTAGCTTCTCCACTTGTCTTTTGAAGCAAATGGTATAATTTTTCGACGTCACTAAGTCGCGAATTATTGATGTAAATCGCGGTGAAAAGGTCCCTAAAGGATGGCCACGAAACATAATCCCCATGGAATATTTCCGTGTCACAAGGAGGTAGACGTAGGCTATTCGACGAGGTGGCTGCTTGGGCAGGGAGGTTTTGTGGAGGTGCAGTGTCTGCTTCGGCCTGCTGTAGATAAACGATAACCCGCGATAAGGCAGACATATAAGCTTTAAGGGTTTGTGACTGCTTACTTTTTACCGATTCTACTTCTTTATTATCTTCTAATGTGCGCAAACATTCTTCGTATGCTGTTTTCACTTTCGACCAAGAACCGATTAATTCTGATTTAAGAACTTCTAAACCGAATTTATTTTGCTCTTTTAGCAAGGAATCGACGAACTCCGTGTTGTATTGGATGACCTCCTCAGAGCATCTCATATAAAAATTTACATCCATCTTTTGTTAAGATTCGAGAAAATCGACCAAAAAGTTAAATCGGCCAAAAAAAAAATTTTGTGCTCAATTTTTAAGTACTTTTTTTAAAACCTCAAAAAGTGGGGGGTGCAGCTTGTTCAGGGTGCTGAATTACAGAGGCTGTGGGCCAAGGGGGAGGAGGTCAAAATCCCCCTTCACTGGATTTCCAATTGGATAGGCCAGGAATTATGTGCTATTTATGTGCTTAACATTTCCAAAAAGATTTTTTGTGTTGCTCAAATTTTAAGTGTTTTTTTCTTTTAGCTTTAAAATTGGGTATTTCAAGTAAACGTCAAGCTTCACCGCCCCCACAGAAGCGATGGGATTTAAGGTAAAATTTGTATGTGGGAATTATGTGCTCCAGGATAAGCTGTTCGGGGTGCCGAAAAACAGAGGCTGTGGGCAAATGTGGTAGGGGTCGGAAACCCCCATTGCCAGATTTCCAATTGGATAGACCAGGAATTATGTGCTAATTTTTTCCCAAAAAAAAAAATTTTGTGCTCAATTTTTAAGTACTTTTTTTAAAACCTCAAAAGTGGGGGTGCTTGACGTCAAGCACCACTTTTGAGGTTTTAAAAAAGTACTTAAAAATTGAGCACAAAATTTTTTTTTTTTGAACAAATTGGCACATAAATAGCACATAATTCCTGGTCTATCCAATTGGAAATCTGGCAATGGGGGTTTCCGACCCCTACCCCTTTTTCCCACAGCCTCTATTTTTCGGCACCCCGAACAGCTTATCCTGGAGCACATAAATAGCACATAATTCCCACGTACAAATTTTGCTTTATATCCTATCGTTTTTGTGGGGGGGGGGGGGGGGGGGGGGTGTAGCTTGACGTCAAGCTGCACCCCCCACTTTTGAGGTTTTAAAAAAAGTACTTAAAAATTGAATATTTTTTTTTTGGAACAAATTAGCAGATAAATAGCACATAATTCCCACATAAAAATTTTTCAATTCAATTCAAATCAATTTGTAAAGTCTATGTTTTATAAATCTTACAGACTAGAAATACAAATGCAAATAATAAACAAAAATAAAATATAAGTTAAACATAAAAAATTAATAAAAAATTAACACAATTTTTTTGGAACAAATTAGCACATAATTCCTGGTCTATCCTATTGAAAATCCGGCAATGGGGGGTTTTGACCCCCACCCCCTTTGCCTGCCCACAGCCTCTGTTTTTCGGCACCCCGAACAGCTAATCCTGGAGCACATAGCTTGACGTCAAGCTGCACCCCCCACTTTTGAGGTTTTAAAAAAAGTACTTAAAAATTGAGCACAAAATTTTTTTTTTTTTGGAACAAATTAGCACATAAATAGCACATAATTCCTACATATAAATTTTACCTTAAATCCCATTTTTTCTATGGGGGGGGGGGTTTAGCTTGACGTCAAGCTGCACCCTCCACTTTTGGGGTTTTAAAAAGAGTACTTAAAAATTGAGCACAACATTTTTTTTTTTTTGGAACAAATTAGCACATGTGCTTGCTACACCCCCCCCCCCCCCCCACAGAAACAATGGGATTTAAGGTAAAATTTATATGTGGGAATTTGTGCTATTTATGTGCTAATTTGTTCCAAAAAAAAAAATTTTGTGCTCAATTTTTAAGTTCTTTTTTTAAAACCTCAAAAGTGGGGGGTGCAGCTTAACGTCAAGCTACACCCCCTCCCCCCCCCCACAGAAACAATGGGATTTAAGGTAAAATTTATATGTGGGAATTATGTGCTATTTATGTGCTAATTTGTTCCAAAAAAAAAAATTTTGTGCTCTATTTTTAAGTACTTTTTTTAAAACCTCAAAAGTGGGGGGTGCAGCTTGTTCGGGGTGCTGAATTACAGAGGCTGTGGGCCAAGGGGGAGGAGGTCAAAATCCCCCTTCACTGGATTTCCAATTGGATAGGCCAGGAATTATGTGCTATTTATGTGCTTTTCATTTCCAAAAAGATTTTTTGTATTGCTCAAATTTTAAGTGCGTTTTTTTTTTAGCTTTAAAATTGGGTATTTCAAGTAAACGTCAAGCTTCACCGCCCCCACAGAAGCGATGGGATTTAAGGTAAAATTTGTATGTGGGAATTATGTGCTCCAGGATAAGCTGTTCGGGGTGCCGAAAAACAGAGGCTGTGGGCAAAGGTGGTAGGGGTCGGAAACCCCCATTTCCAGATTTCCAATTGGATAGACCAGGAATTATGTGCTAATTTTTTCCCAAAAAAAAAAATTTTGTGCTCAATTTTTAAGTACTTTTTTTAAAACCTCAAAAGTGGGGGTGCAGCTTGACGTCAAGCTACACCCCCTCCCCCCCCCCACAGAAACAATGGGATTTAAGGTAAAATTTATATGTGGGAATTATGTGCTATTTATGTGCTCCAGGATTAGCTGTTCGGGGTGCCGAAAAACAGAGGCTGTGGGCAAAGGGGGTGGGGTCGAAACCCCCCATTGCCGGATTTTCAATTGGATAGACCAGGAATTATGTGCTAATTTGTTCCAAAAAAAATTGTGTTAATTTTTTAGTAATTTTTTATGTTTAACTTATATTTTATTTTTGTTTATTATTTGCATTTGTATTTCTAGTCTGTAAGATTTATAAAACATAGACTTTACAAATTGATTTGAATTGAATTGAAAAATTTTATGTGGGAATTATGTGCTATTTATGTGCTAATTTGTTCCAAAAAAAAAAAATTTTGTGCTCAATTTTTAAGTACTTTTTTTAAAACCTCAAAAGTGGGGGTGCAGCTTGACGTCAACCAACGTCGCGGGTTATCGTTTATCTACAGCAGGCCGAAGCAGCCACTGCACCTCCACAAAACCCCTGTAGTATATCAGAGCATGTCACTAACAACAACAAAGCCACACGCCGACTTCTAAATGTTTGGCTGTGGAATGTAAACATTTTGCAGAGTCAACGTATTCATAATTACATTCACTTTCTCACGCGCCCCAAATATATAAGCGGCACTAGCTATAGAGTTTCATATCGCCTTACATACGCTAGCACCATATGTGTGAATGTGCGCGACTGCATTGCTAGCAGCCCCACGCTTAGTACATGTGTGCGTGCGTATGTAACGGCATTACTTGTAGATGCGAGCTGACTCTGTTTGTATGTATGTTACTGACTGCACTGAGCTGCACTGTATGAACACATAGAATTAGAGTAAATATGTATTTTAGTAAATAGGAGTTTTAGAATTAAGAATTATTATAAATAAGCTGAAATATCACTAAATAAAAGAATTGCTGCTCTGCCACGCGACTGGCAACATAAGTCTTTTGTTTTTCTGGTTTAGATGCTTTATGGCGATCCTGCCTTGATACTGACGGCAAATATTGCTCATTAGCGATCTGCCAAACTTCAAAGGCAGGAAAACCAGGATAATAAAATTAGTATTTCATTAAATTATCCTGCCGTCCAAATTCGCCAGGAATAAAGTAACATAATTTTGAACGAGCAATTTCTTGAATCGGAACTATTGATCAGCATAACTAAATATGAATTAGTGCCCGCAGACGTTGCGAGGATATCCGAAAAAAAAAAAGAATTGTTGGCATAACAGAGGGGAAGTATCCCAAGATTTAATGATTTATTGCCCGAACACGTTGTAATGGCATCCGAGGAAAAACAAGGATTGTTGGCATAACAGAAAGGAATTATCCAAAGAACTGGCTTATTAAAGGGACCACAAAGCATCAATCAACTAAATAATTAAGTATAAGAAAACAAAATTTTTTTTTAAATTATGGCTGGCCTAATGGCCGCTTAAACTAGAAGGGCACCAAATAGTTGCCGTTTCGCTTTGTTTTTTGTTTGATCCAATTTTTTTTTAATCGGTTGATATGTCCTCGAAAGGGGTCATACCAACTGAAGCTGAATCTCAAGAAACGTCTATTACGTTAGAAGAGTTAATAAAAGAGCTGGAAGAAGAATATAAGAAGATAAAATTAATTAAAGAAATAATGTGGTTAAAAAATTTTCAAAAAGCAATAGAGTCAAGTGAAATAAATTTGTAAAAAAAAAAAAAAAAAAAAAAAAAAAAAAAATTAAATATTGTTAATTTGACAGTTATGTCACTTGAGTCCATAGAAACGCAAACACAGTTTGACAAAATCTTTTCCGGTATTGTTAAACTGGGCCTGGAAGCAACAAAAAAAATTAAAGAAGAGCAAGTCAGGCAAGGCCCTAAGCCGCTGACTTTGGAAGAGTATAGGAAAAGAAATAGGACTCAAGTAAATGTTGAGCCACGCATTCCAGAGCCGGTAAAATACAAGCGAAAGAGAGGAGGTCAAAACTCGATAAGTTTTCCGGTTTGCCATCGAACTCAGGTAAGATCGATGACGCAGTTTTAATAAATGAAGTCGCTGATTGCGCCATTTCGGTGTCTTTTTGAAAATTTGGTTCTACTTGGGCGACAATGTTTGTTTGAGAAAATGTTTCTTGTTTCTCGATAGCCTCAGTCTGGATAAATTTATCAGAATGAACTGTTTTTTCTTCTTCTAGTTCCTCTTCTGAACTATCTTCCAGTAATTTTGCGTCAAAATCTATTTCAATCTCTTTTTGATAGGATTTTGGCACATCGAAGTCAATTTCATATCTAGACAATGAGTACACCAATTTGTCTCTGATAGACGAAAAAATTTGGTATGCTTCTTTTTCATGAGGTTTTGATAAATTAGTTCTTTTTATTATTTTTCCACTGTTATTTAATGACAATAAAATGATATTCAAATGTTTCTTTATCGTTTCAATTTTAATTTTTGTATTTTTACAAATCAAAGAGGAACATGAGGCTTTAGCAGTGTCCATGATAAAAACTAAGCTGAAAGGCACAGCTAGAAATTTGATAAGCGCTGAACAGTCAATACAGGAAATAAAACTAAAATTAAAAAATAAAGTAAAGGGTGAGTCAGTTGAAGTTATAACAGCGAAACTCCTGAACATCCAACAGCGCAGTAAGACTGCTAATCAATATACTGCAGAGATTGAAAAATTGACAAAATCACTAGAGGGAGCATACATATCTGATGGCTTAACAACAGACCTAGCCACCAAATATGCTACACAAACTGCTGTAAAAGCTATGTGTAAAAATTGTTCCAATGATAAGGTGAAAACAATTATGCAAGCTGGAACGTTCACTTCGATGAACGAAGCTGTATCCAAATTCACCAATAGTTGCACAGAAGTAACAGGGAACCCAAACTCGCTTTTGCACATACGCCAGCAAAATTACTTTCGCGGTAATTTCCGCAGAGGTTACCAAAATAACTCTTATAGAGGTAACCAGAGGCGTATATTTTCATCAAGGTTCAATAACAATAATAATTATAATAATAATTCAAATAATAATAATAATTGATCAAATTATCAAAGATCGAGGCGTAACTTCGGATCCCGAGGTTCGAACCGTAATAATACAGCAACAGTGCGAAATGTTAATCAACAGGAAAACCAACAGACTCCACCTCAATAAACAAAAAATTATATGTTTTCAATTTACACCTAAATAGTTATATATCCTCTAAAACAACTCTAAATAACTCAATTTCAACCCTCCTGATCGATACAGGAGCAGATATCTCAATAATAAAAAAGGGTCAAATTGACAATAATGTCACAATTAATTATTCACAAAAAACTGATTTAAAGGGCATTGGTCAAGGTTTAACAAGCACTATTGGAACAGTCAAGGCAGATTTAAAGGATGATTACTTACTAATAGCACATAAATTTCACATAGTTGAAGATAATTTCCCAATCCCATGTGATGGAATTTTGGGACTTGATTTCATTAAAAAATATAATTGCATTTTAGATTACAATAAAAATGGAGACAGCCTAATACTACGTCCATATGATTACCCAGAAGACATTATAATAGAAATGACAAATAGACCATCGGTTAATTGCATAACAATACCTGCAAGGTCGGAAGTAATCCGACAAGTCCATATTGAAAATAATAATTCTGATTTATTAATACCCCATCAAAAATTAGCTGATGGCATTTTTATTGCAAACACCTTAGTAAATTCCCAACAAACTTTCATTAGAGTCATTAATACAACAGATAAAAATGCAACCATTCAAAATTTTAATATTAACACAGAAAATTTAAATGATTACGCAATAATAAAAAATAAATTAGAACCAATAGAAAATAGTAAGAAAAAATTAAAAAGATTAAATAAAAATTTCCCACCTTTCGCTAGTAAATCACTCAACACATTATGCTCCGAATTTATTGATATATTTTCATTAGATACCGAACCAATTACTGCTAATAACTTTTATAAACAAAAATTACACATGAAAGATAGCACACCTGTGTACATTAAAAATTATAGATTACCTCAAGCTCAAAAAGGGGAAATTAACAAGCAAATTAATAGATTAATTGAAGATGACATAATAGAGCCGTCTATGTCAGAATACAATAGCCCAATTCTCCTGGTACCGAAAAAACCGTTACCAGGGAAAAACGATAAAAGATGGAGATTAGTAGTCGATTACCGACAGGTAAATAAAAAACTAACGGCGGATAAATTCCCACTACCAAGAATTGATGATATCCTAGATCAATTGGGTAGAGCTAAATATTTCTCATGTCTGGACTTGATGTCCGGCTTTCATCAAATTGAGTTACATAAAGACTCTAGAGACATCACATCGTTTACGGCAGACGGTGGCACATATCGTTTCAACAGATTACCATATGGTTTGAAAGTGGCCCCTAACTCATTTCAAAGAATGATGACACTAGCATTTGCAGGCCTTAAGCCATCCCAAGCTTTTCTATATATGGATGATTTAGTAGTGTTAGGTTGCTCCGAAAAACATATGATTACAAATTTGAGAGATGTATTTTCTACTTGCAGAAAATATAATTTAAAATTGCATCCGGATAAATGTTTATTTTTTAACCAAGAAGTGACTTATCTTGGACATAAATGCACCAATAAAGGAATTTTGCCTGATCCTAGTAAATACGAAATTGTTTTGAATTATCCAATACCAAAAAGTGCAGACGAAGTTAAACGATTTGTAGCATTTTGCAATTACTACAGAAGATTCGTGCGAAATTTTGCAGCTCATTCTCGAATTTTAACAAGATTATGTAAAAAGAATGTTTCTTTCAATTGGACAGAAGAATGTCAAAAAGCTTTTGTCTACTTGAAGGAGGCATTAATAAACCCAAATATTTTGCAATATCCAGATTTCAATAAAGAATTTTGTATAACAACAGATGCCAGTGGATTTGCCTGCGGCGCAGTTCTTAGTCAAGAATATGAAGGCAAACAATTACCAATTGCCTATGCGTCAAGAGCTTTCACAAAAGGTGAAAGTAACAAGGCAACAATTGAAAAAGAATTGGCAGCAATCCATTGGGCTATAACTTATTTCAGACCATACGTTTATGGCAGAAAATTTTTAATTAAAACAGACCATCGCCCCTTAACATATTTATTCTCAATGAAAAACCCTTCATCAAAATTAACTAGAGTTCGATTGGAGTTGGAGGAATATGACTTTGAGGTGGAGTACATAGCTGGAAAAGAAAACTATGTCGCGGATGCGCTTTCACGCATTAATATAAATGATTTAAAGGAAATGTCAATAAAAGCATGTCAAATAATGAGGGTTACGACTAGATCGGAAACTAATAAAAATTCCAATAATAAAAATTCCAATAATAAAAACATCAAAGAAAAACGTCACGAAGAGAACATTAAAATATATGAAGCGCTTAATAAATATGAAGTAAAAAAGCTAGCTCAGCTCGTTTTCGACCCCCCGAAACTGCAGTTCAAAAAGGGAAAGAAAATTTGTAGCAAAATAGACATTAATGATTTAATTGTTGAGGCGAAGATTGATTCAGGTCAATCCTTTGTCAGGCTTTCAAATGAAGCCGGCAATTCATCTATTAATGATAATTCAATTGTTGAGGCGAAGATTGATTTAGGTCAATTCTTTGCCAGGCTAATGAAAGAGGCCGACAATTTGAAAATAAACAAAATACAGTTGTCCTTAGGAGACAAATTGTTTAAAAATAATTATACTCGAGTAGATAAATTTAAAGAAGTTGGTACCAAGGTTCTCAAAAACTTAACTATTGCATTAACTCCGGAGGTTGTGCACGTGACAGATAAGGAAGTAATTAAAAAGATATTACAAAAATATCACGATGATCCTGTTAATGGTGGCCACCCAGGAATCAATCGAACGACAAACAAAATAAAACAGAAATATTATTGGAAAAATATGAAAAATGACATAAGAAAACACATTAAAAAATGCATAAAATGCAGTAAAAATAAAATAAATACAAATTTAAAGGAACCAATGACTATCACTGAAACGCCAACGAAAGCTTTCGATATAGTACAGATTGACACAATCGGTCCATTACCAAGATCGATAAATGGGAATGAATACGCGGTAACAATTGTATGTGATTTAACAAAGTATCTGATCGCAATTCCGATTGCTAGCAAACACGCGATAGCAGTGGCCAAAGCAATTTTTGAAAATTTTATCTTAATTTATGGTTGTATGAAAACAATCATGACTGATATGGGGACTGAATACAAAAATAATGTCTTCAAAGAATTGTGTAAACTTTTAAAGATTGACCACAAGACTTCTACCCCATATCACCATCAAACTTTGGGCACTGTCGAACGTAGTCATAGAACTTTCAACCAATACATTCGTTCTTATATATCCATTGACAAAGATGATTGGGATGAGTATATCAAATATTTTGCATACTGTTACAATACAACACCATCCACGGTTCATGGTTGTTGTCCATTTGAATTGGTTTTTGGGAAAATACCCATTACGTACGAATTTCTTAAAGAAAATACATTTAGCCCAGTTTATAACTATGAGGCATATGAGAAAGAAATCAAATATAGATTGCAAGTAGCTCAACAAAGAGCGTATAAATTGGTAAAAGAAGCCAAAGAAAAACAAAAAATTTATTACGACAAAAATATTCAGTATAAAGAAATAAATTTAGGAGATTTAGTTTTAGTTAAGAATGAATCAGGTCATAAGTTAGATAGTAGATACAAAGGGCCCTATGTTGTAGTAAATATCGATAATAAAAATAATTATAGTTTAATTCCATACAATATAGAAAACATAGATTTAAATAATAGTAACTCCTTAAGCAAAGAAAATAAGAATATCATAATTCATAAAAATAGACTTAAGCTATTCGAATAAATTAATTTCATTTTGCCTAAAATTTTAGCTCATAAATTTACAAATATAAATTTTTTTTTACGACCTATAAAACTTTGTTTACGTTTTAAGTAATTAACGTCATAAACAAAAAACCGACACTTATACAAATTGTACAAAAAGAAAACAAATTGCAAATAAAGAAAATGTATCAGATGAATAAGTAAACAAACGTCCAAAAATATGAGTTATTCAAGTCGACAACACTTGAAATTAAAACAAACAAAATTGAAAAACATTGTAACATAATTACAAGGCACAACAGAAAATTTTATAAACAAACGACAAACAATAAAAATGTAAAAAGTATCAAATGAAACACTCATAAATTAATTGCAGAAATGTACAATAAAAAGAAAAAAAAACACACTTAAATATATCACAGCTATAAAATCGTTCATATGTATTCACGATTTTTTTTTGGAAAGGAGGTGTAGTATATCAGAGCATGTCACTAACAACAACAAAGCCACACGCCGACTTCTAAATGTTTGGCTGTGGAATGTAAACATTTTGCAGAGTCAACGTATTCATAATTACGTTCACTTTCTCACGCGCCCCAAATATATAAGCGGCACTAGCTATAGAGTTTCATATCGCCTTACATACGCTAGCACCATATGTGTGAATGTGCGCGACTGCATTGCTAGCAGCCCCACGCTTAGTACATGTGTGCGTGCGTATGTAACGGCATTACTTGTAGATGCGAGCTGACTCTGTTTGTATGTATGTTACTGACTGCACTGAGCTGCACTGTATGAACACATAGAATTAGAGTAAATATGTATTTTAGTAAATAGGAGTTTTAGAATTAAGAATTATTATAAATAAGCTGAAATATCACTAAATAAAAGAATTGCTGCTCTGCCACGCGACTGGCAACATAAGTCTTTTGTTTTTCTGGTTTAGATGCTTTACCCCCCTGCCCAAGCAGCCACCTCGTCGAATAGCCTACGTCTACCTCCTTGTGACACGGAAATATTCCATGGGGATTATGTTTCGTGGCCATCCTTTACGGACCTTTTCACCGCGATTTACATCAATAATTCGCGACTTAGTGACGTCGAAAAATTATACCATTTGCTTCAAAAGACAAGTGGAGAAGCTAAGGAAATTGTCGCAAAGGCCCCATTAACCAATTTAGGCTTCGGGATGGCGTGGGCAAACTTGAAAGCGGCATATGAGAACAAGCGAGTTCTATTAAACAAGCATTTCAAGGTACTATTTTCGCTTCCAGTCATTCGGACTGAAAGTACGGCGGCATTGAAAGAGTTGCAGTGGAATATAAATGGATGCCTCACTGCCTTGGAGATGCATGAGGTCAAGGTGGAAAATTGGGACCCAATTTTAATTTTCCTGTGTTCGTGCCACCTTCCAGAAACAACGCTGAGCCTATGGGAACAATCTATAGTGGATAAAACTTCTTTACCGGCCTGGAAACAAATGGATGCATTCCTCATTGGAGTCTGTTGGAGATGTGCAATGTTCTACAACTTCGTCTTCGGGAAATAAATCGCAAAACCCAACTGGCCAAAAGAAAGTGGCCCTTGCAACAAATATATCGTCGTCGAACTGCATCTTGTGCCCAAAACAACAACATCCTTTGCGCTTATGTACCAAATTTTTAGCTCTTTCGATAAATGATAGGTTCGCTTTAGTTAAAAAACACAACTGCTGATTGATTGACTCAGCCGCAGAAGCGTCGTTCATTTCGGAGCGACTTCGTAATCTTCTAAAGCTACCTTGCACAAAAGCTAACGCGGTTATATCGGGACTAAATCAAAAAGTTTGCAACAACACTTCAAAAAGTTGCTCGTTCGTTTTGCGCTCACCACGCGACCCAAATCTTTTCATAATGCGTTCGTTTTACCCAGAATCACCAGTAACCTACCCTCTTCCACTATAGATGAATCAATATTAGATAAACTGCCTAAAGTACCTTTAGCAGATTCGAACTTCCTAAAAAGTGGTCCGATAGATGTTCTAATTGGTGGGGACCTGTATCCAAAAGTTATGCTAGAAGGGGTAAAGCGTAGCCTGCATAACAACTTTCTGTCCCAAGAGACCGTGTTCGGGTGGATCATCACTGGAGCATCTTCCAATGCACACGTCTCTTGCTTTGCTACCAAAGTATCAATGGGAGAGGACATCTCGTTAGATAGTCAACTTCGTAAATTCTGGGAACTGGAGGAAATTCCCAGAAGAAATATTCAACCTGCAGAGGACTCATTTTGTGAGGAGCTGTATTCGAAAACTACCACAGGAAATTCGGAAGGGAGATACATAAAACCTTTTATCCTACGGATTTTAAACTGGGAGTATCGCGACCCATTGCTCTTCGACAATTTCATCGCAATGAGTCCAGGCTATTGAAAGACAAGCCATTAAAGGAAGAGTACGACACCGTCGTAAAAGAATACCTGGATTTGGGGCATATGGAAAACACCGAACCTCCAACGTATGAACATTCGCCTAGCCATTTTTATCTTCCACATCACGCCGTTCTAAAGCCAGAAAGCACTTCGACAAAATTAAGGGTGGTTTTTAATGCATCAAGCAATACGTCCAACCGAGTATCGCTTAATGATATTTTACACGTAGGCCCTGCACTTCAAGCTGCACCCCCCACTTTTGAGGTTTTAAAAAAAGTACTTAAAAATTGAGCACAAATTTTTTTTTTTTTGGAACAAATTAGCACATAACATAGCTTCACGTCAAGCTGCACCCCCCACTTTTGAGGTTTTAAAAAAAGTACTTAAAAATTGAGCACAAAATATTTTTTTTGGAAACAAATTAGCACATAAATAGCACATAATTCCCACATATAAATTTTACCTTAAATCCCATTGTTTCTGTGGGCTTGACGTCAAGCTGCACCCCCCACTTTTGAGGTTTTAAAAAAAGTACTTAAAAATTGAGCACAAAAATTTTTTTTTTGGGAACAAATTAGCACATAAATAGCACATAATTCCTGGTCTATCCAATTGGAAATCTGGCATTGGGGGTTTCCGACCCCTACCCCCTTTGCCCACAGCCTCTGTTTTTCGGCACCCCGAACAGCTTATCCTGGAGCAGATAAATAGCACATAATTCCCACATACAAATTTTACCTTAACACTTATCCTGTATAAGTGGGTCAAAACTGCCCAAACGACTTTGAAAGTTGCATATCTTTTTATAGACTTTCTATAATCTATTGAAACTTTTCGACTTTTATTATTTAGTCAAACTATACTTGAAAAAAGGTTTTGTTTAAATGTTTCATCTACAGGATAGACTGGGCAAAAATAATTGCGTATATTGTATAAATGGGTAAAAATTGCCCAATAGTAAAAGGAGCAAGTGTATATGTACTAGTTGCTCAAAATAGCCCTAATAAGATGTTTTTGTACTTATTTAATAAAATTTTATTATTTTCAAGCTAAAAAAGTACTTGAAAGCTTGAAATGAAATCAAAAACTATTAATTAGTCCATTGGGCAAAAATGACCCACTTATGTCACGTACGTTACTTTTTTTGAATACAGGAGTAAGTTTATATGTACCACGTTTCACGTTCACGTTTACTTGAAATACCCAATTTTAAAGCTAAAAAAAAAACACTTAAAATTTGAGCAACACAAAAAATCTTTTTGGAAATGTTGAGCACATAAATAGCACATAATTCCTGGCCTATCCAATTGGAAATCCAGTGATGGGGGATTTTGACCTTCTCCCCCTTTTGAGGTTTTAAAAAAAGTACTTAAAAATTGAGCACAAAATTTTTTTTTTTTGGGAACAAATTAGCACATAAATAGCACATAATTCCTAGCTTGTCAAATTTGAAATCCGTCGTGGGGGGATGCAGCTTGACGGACCTTATTTTAACAACTCTTATTCGCACAATCGGTGTTTATAAGCAAAACGTAATAAGTGGTTTCATACTAATTTTCGTTTCACGGTACTTTTTCGGTGTCTAAAAAATATAATAACACAACAAAAACCTTCGATCCGTTCGTAAAATTGTGCCTTACAATCTATTAAGAACTATACCGGTAATTGCAAAAACCCCTTATATAGATTTATATAAAAGCATTTTCGAAATTTACAATTGTCATTATACGCTTGTTTTGGTGTGCACGAACTCTGAACACATTTTCCAGTCATTTAGCTGTTGCTTTGTTTTACTATTCTTTGCTTTCCATTGCGCGGGGGTTGGTATACCTGTACACACATACAACCGTACAAGAGCGCGGCCAATTGTTCAAGCATCCCAGTAGGAAAAATTTATAGCGACCCATTAGGACATTTTCGCATTAACCAAATTGGAACACATTGCGACAATTAATTTGGAAAATTATATTGTATTTTTATTAAATCGGGGCGCGTATCATCCTTTTTGGCGGATTTAACTTTTTGGTCGATTTTCTCGAATCTTAACAAAAGATGGCTGTAAATTTTTATATGAGATGCTCTGAGGAGGTCATCCAATACAACACGGAGTTCGTCGATTCCATGCTAAAAGAGCAAAATAAATACGGTTTAGAAGTTCTTAAATCAGAATTAATCGGTTCTTGGTCGAAAGTGAAAACAGCATACGAAGAATGTTTGCGCACATTAGAAGATAATAAAGAAGTAGAATCGGTAAAAAGTAAGCAGTCACAAACCCTTAAAGCTTATATGTCTGCCTTATCGCGGGTTATCGTTTATCTACAGCAGGCCGAAGCAGCCACTGCACCTCCACAAAACCCCCCTGCCCAAGCAGCCACCTCGTCGAATAGCCTACGTCTACCTCCTTGTGACACGGAAATATTCCATGGGGATTATGTTTCGTGGCCATCCTTTACGGACCTTTTCACCGCGATTTACATCAATAATTCGCGACTTAGTGACGTCGAAAAATTATACCATTTGCTTCAAAAGACAAGTGGAGAAGCTAAGGAAATTGTCGCAAAGGCCCCATTAACCAATTTAGGCTTCGGGATGGCGTGGGCAAACTTGAAAGCGGCATATGAGAACAAGCGAGTTCTATTAAACAAGCATTTCAAGGTACTATTTTCGCTTCCAGTCATTCGGACTGAAAGTACGGCGGCATTGAAAGAGTTGCAGTGGAATATAAATGGATGCCTCACTGCCTTGGAGATGCATGAGGTCAAGGTGGAAAATTGGGACCCAATTTTAATTTTCCTGTGTTCGTGCCACCTTCCAGAAACAACGCTGAGCCTATGGGAACAATCTATAGTGGATAAAACTTCTTTACCGGCCTGGAAACAAATGGATGCATTCCTCATTGGAGTCTGTTGGAGATGTGCAATACTCTACAACTTCGTCTTCGGGAAATAAATCGCAAAACCCAACTGGCCAAAAGAAAGTGGCCCTTGCAACAAATATATCGTCGTCGAACTGCATCTTGTGCCCAAAACAACAACATCCTTTGCGCTTATGTACCAAATTTTTAGCTCTTTCGATAAATGATAGGTTCGCTTTAGTTAAAAAACACAACTGCTGCGTAAATTGATTGACTCAGCCGCAGAAGCGTCGTTCATTTCGGAGCGACTTCGTAATCTTCTAAAGCTACCTTGCACAAAAGCTAACGCGGTTATATCGGGACTAAATCAAAAAGTTTGCAACAACACTTCAAAAAGTTGCTCGTTCGTTTTGCGCTCACCACGCGACCCAAATCTTTTCATAATGCGTTCGTTTTACCCAGAATCACCAGTAACCTACCCTCTTCCACTATAGATGAATCAATATTAGATAAACTGCCTAAAGTACCTTTAGCAGATTCGAACTTCCTAAAAAGTGGTCCGATAGATATCTTAATTGGTGGGGACCTGTATCCAAAAGTTATGCTAGAAGGGGTAAAGCGTAGCCTGCATAACAACTTTCTGTCCCAAGAGACCGTGTTCGGGTGGATCATCACTGGAGCATCTTCCAATGCACACGTCTCTTGCTTTGCTACCAAAGTCTCAATGGGAGAGGACATCTCGTTAGATAGTCAACTTCGCAAATTCTGGGAACTGGAGGAAATTCCCAGAAGAAATATTCAACCTGCAGAGGACTCATTTTGTGAGGAGCTGTATTCGAAAACTACCACACGAAATTCGGAAGGGAGATACATAAAACCTTTTATCCTACGGATTTTAAACTGGGAGTATCGCGACCCATTGCTCTTCGACAATTTCATCGCAATGAGTCCAGGCTATTGAAAGACAAGCCATTAAAGGAAGAGTACGACACCGTCGTAAAAGAATACCTGGATTTGGGGCATATGGAAAACACCGAACCTCCAACGTATGAACATTCGCCTAGCCATTTTTATCTTCCACATCACGCCGTTCTAAAGCCAGAAAGCACTTCGACAAAATTAAGGGTGGTTTTTAATGCATCAAGCAATACGTCCAACGGAGTATCGCTTAATGATATGCCTTAAGTCAAATCTTCTTATTAGGAACCCTAATATGGCTGATTCATTAGCGCAAACTCCCAAAAGCGGAGTTAATTCGACTATAATCTTCATTATAAACTCCCAAAAATGAAGAAGATTTCAGCAGATATCAGAAAACGAGCTAACGATTTGACCGCTACTGTCATCAAAAAATAAACGAAAATAACAAGGACAACTACCAAAATTACGAGTTTACCGCTAGTGGACACTAGAGTCACCAAAAAATAGCTACATCTAGTTTTAAACCCCAAGTACTACAAGCAAAGCACTAGATGGCGCCGATTGTTAATCTTCAATTTTGTGTGTGTCAGGGTAAAATTTGGATCTGATTAAAGAAGACTTATTGGAGATAATCTCCGTGTGTGTATCCATAGCATAAGATCATCTTATTAATACCTACTATTATACAGACATCAGTTAATAAGTCATATCTTCTCGTTTGGAACCCCAAGATCATCTTATTAAAATAAGAGGTTTTTTCTCATTTACCTTTTTTTCATATTTTTAAGGAAATCTTGGGAAGATTTTCTTATTAATAACACATACAAAAAGAAATCGCAAATAAATAAGAAGAAATTGCACTTAATAATTTCAATAAAAATGTCCTCATTAAACCAAATAGATTTGCGTATAGCTATGTTTTCTTTTCCGTCGTTTCGACTGCACCTGAGCCCAAAAACCGCTCATGAAAACAATCTTATTAATTTTATTAGGCATTGGATCTGTGTAGTTTCATCGACAATCGTTTGATACCCATATTGTGCGGTAATTTGAAGGTTTTTGGGCAATCGCATTTTGACCGATAACTCAGTGATCGATAAATTTATCGAAATATATTGAAGTGCAAATGAAACTTGGGGTCTCCCTTTTCGTTGGAAACCCATATTGTAGGATTATATTAAGATTATTGGGCAATCTCATTTTGACCAATAACTCAGTTATCGATCAATTTATCGAAGTGCAAATGAAACTTTAGGTCTTTCCCTTTCGTTTAATATCCATATTGTAGGGTAATATTAAGGTTTTTGATCAATCACATTTTGACCGATAACTCAGTTATCGATAAATTTATCGAAAATATCGAAGTGCAAATGAAACTAGGGGTCTTCCTCTTTCGTTTGATATATTGTAGGGTAATATTAAGATTATTGGGCAATCGCATTTTGACCGATAACTCAGTTATTGATCAATTTATCGAAATATATCGAAGTGCAAATGTAACTTGGGCCCTTCCTCTTTCGTTTGATACCCACATTGTAGGGTAGTATTACGATTATTGGGCAATCACGTTTTGACCGATAACTCGGTTATCGATAAATTTATCAAAATATTTCGAAGTCCAAATGAAACCTGGGCCCTTCCCATTTCGTTTGATACCCACATTGTAGGGTAATATTACGATTATTGGGCAATCGCATTTTGACCGATAACTCAGTTATCGATAAATTTATCGAAATATATCGAAGTGCAAATGAAACTTCGGGTCTCCCCTTTTATTTGATACCCATATTGTAGGGCAATTTCAATGTTTTTGTCCAATCATATTTTCACTGATAACTCAGTTATCGATAAATTTATCGAAATATATCGAAAACAAAATAAAACCTGGGGCCATCCCCTTTCGTTTGATACCGATATTGTAGGATAATTTAAAGGTTTTCAGGCAATCGCATTATCGATAAATTTATCGAAATATATTGAAGTCGAAATAAGACCCCATCAGTATTAGCAACATTACTAATTGCCACAGCAACATGTACAGAATTTGGGCAATATTTTCAGCAACATAAATATCCACTTGGCAACATCTACTTTGAAACATTCGCTAACCGCACATATACACAGCGACACAAAACATAACACTAACACAGAAACACATCAGAGAGGAGAGAGAGAGTGGTTAAGCGTGGCTCAGCGATAGCGCGCTCACCGACTCCGACTTAAGAATTTTATATCACTACCACCATCACACACACTTTTGTACATGTATTAGGGTACACTATCTTTTTGTTGAAAACTTTAAAATTTTTAATTTGTATTTTTTTTTAGTAATGATGAATTCATTTACATATCTTACTAGTTTTATAAGTTAGTGAGTAGAAGTTCGATTGCATTTTACATTTTTCTTACCTTTAAGTTCTTGTTTTTGTATGCAATTTTTGTATCATGCCGACTCCGGCTAAGGCATATGCGTAAACACTTGTATGTATGTTAATCATTTAACGAAGAAATAATTTTAGATAATTTTTAATTTTTGTTAACCGATTCGGATCTCGCGTAGATCCAATACCTGAATTTAAATTTCTCTTTTCTTGTTTTATAAATTCACTTGTACGTTCACTTTTGCATTTTCTTCGTTTAGCTTTCTTTGCTTTTTAGCAACTCTTCCTAACTTCATCCAACACCACTACCTTAATCCCCACACAATAGTCGATTTTTTTTGTCCCTGGATTTTTTTTTTTTACGATTAAATTTTTTTTTTTTTTTTCCACAATCACAATAACTAAGTTATAAAATTTCGTTAAACGTTTTTTTATCCGCGATTTGATTTTAATAACAACACCACGTAATTTATTAACCGCGATATTTCGTTTCGTATACGAAAATCTATTTTTTTGCACATGCATAAAATAATGCATATGCACCGAGCCGCTGTGTAAAACTAAAACCCAAAAGACAATTGTTCCAGAAAAATTAGCCTTTACCACGGGCAAGCGGTCAAAGACCTATAACTGAACCACTGTCTTCTGTATAGCCCTGTGTATGTTGTTTGGTTTCTTCTCATTTCTTTTCAGCTCGCAACGTCACTTTGGTACCAACGTGGACTCTAAAGCGAGGTGAGTGTTTTGCAAAAAAAAAGTACACATACACACATACACATACTTTCATGTAGATATATAGTTAAATTTTTTTACTCTGAGCGAGAATACTAATACACATGAATTTAGTTACAATTCATTAGAGAGAGGGCAAACACCCACATACTTAGATTTTGGATATTCACACATATCTTCATGCATAGCTAATTATATTTATAGGTGTGCTTGTGCACGAAAAAACTCGCCAACAAAAATTTGAATACTTGTAAGCATTAGGTTTAGAAAATAGTTAATGGTAATTTTTGTATTAAAAACAAATTTTCAATTAACTTAAGGGTTTTACTATCTTGGAATATTTTGAATAAAGTTGTTAATTATTGAATATTGTGAACTCCAAAGAAAATTTGCTTTGAAGTTTATGGGTTGAAGATTGTTTTGCTTTAGGTTATTGAGTCCATAACATGTCTGTTGGTGCAGGTGTTGGCCTTGCGGCAACTGATGGTAAGTTGGGGTAGTTGAGAAAATAATGAAATAAAGTAAGTACTTAAAGACGGACTTTAGTCAGGTTTAAGGGGACTCTACTCGGGAAGCGGAGCCATAGTAGAGTCCAAAGGCTGTTCACATCTTGTGAACAGGAGGGGTGGGAAGGCTCCACCTGACTCGGACAGGTTTTCTCCCGCTTTTTCTATATCACTATTTCTTTTTTTGCTTATATTCTTTCCCCAGGCATGAACTCTAATTTTGCTTCGTGACTGTTGGGAAAGGAGAAGTAGCAAGAACTGCGCCCCAATGCCGACGAGCCTCAGCCGGGCTACAACCATGCCGACCCGCCACTCCTCCTCTCCCGCACCAGGCAGTTACGTAACAATGGCGCCCAACGCTATAGCCCACTAGTTTAAAGTTTCAATTTTCTCATATTTTCCTAATTTCAATTTTCTTTACTTTCTAATTTTCATTTTTTGTAATTTCTTTTACTTTCCTTTATACTATTCTCAGCTTTCCTATCTCCTTTACTATCGTAATTTTTCCTTCTCACGGACAGTGTTAGGGTCGCGAGGGCAACATCGCTTGTTGCAAGCAACGAGCGATATGTGCCTAAGTGACAAGACAGTGGGGGGAGTGCTGCCGGTGATTTCTGAGTTCCAACGTTTGATAAAAGCGGTATCAGAAGTCATCGGCAGTACTTTAAGACGACATTCGTTGTTTTTGTGTTTTTGTTGCATGCAACATTAGCTGCCATACGTATGATCCAGCACTGTACGTATGTGAGGTTTTTGTATGTCTGCAGGGGGAAAAGTAGATTAATGGGATAAAGGGGGAATTGTGGCAACCACGTCTTGAGCCAGCCTTAAGACGCTGTCGTGCCACATTCCATAGTTAAGAGGGGATTAGCTGACTTTGACCTTGGACAGAATTATTCATACTTTGCTCAACTACCCACGGTGTCCATCGGGCGAGGACAACACCAAATACACCAACAGTCCCTTAACACATGTTTGATAGATTTGAAAAAAAAAAGAAAAAAAAATCGGTTAGCTTCTGATATTTCAAACTTTAAGTTATTTTTCAGTTTCATATAAAAGCTTTATCTTTGATCGGTTAAGCCTTTGTACGATTTTCGTTGACACTTTTTTCTATTATAAATTGTTTTCAACAAATCTCCCATAGAAATTGCTTGTCCAGTTTTCTTGAATTTTTTTTAGTTTTTCTTTTTTAATTTACAATTTTTAATTTTCGAAGATCTTATTTAGGATTGTTTTTGTTTTATTTATTGGATACCAATTTAATTTATAATATTTTTCATTTTAATTTTTTTTATTTTTTTATTGAAACCCCAAAATAGTTTTGCTTTTGAGTTTTCACATATTGATACTTATATACCCCCAAATATGAAAAGCCTTTTATAAATCTAAGTTTGTTGGAATTTTGGATTACATATTTATTAACGTTTTTTTTTACTCATTAATATTACATATACATATATACCCATTTATTTCACATACATATACATTAGGGTGATTCAAATAAAAAAAATTGGTTCTTTTTCGGTCTTAACCCCTGAAACTATAGGTATTGATGAGAAAATAAGCCTTGCAAAAAATTAGCGCTCTAACTTAACCCTTAGGGGTGGCTATTTTTTTTCGCCCTTTCCCATACATTTTGTATGGGGAAAAATGGCATTTTTTTCAAAGTGAATTTTCTTTCAATTTTTGAAACTTTTTTCAAAATATTTTTACATACTCTTAAAGTTGAAGCTTTGAAGCTTACAAAATGGTATGCCATGTGCGGTTATCTTAACTATTAAAATAATTACAGCCATTTAAAATTTACTAGATTTTATACGTGTTACTGTGTATGTGTGTGCAATAGTACAAAACTCAGTTATTTTCAAATGGCTGTAATTATCTTAATAGTTAAGATAATCGCACATGGCATACCATTTTGGAAGCTTCAAAGCTTCATCTTTAAAAGTATGTAAAAATATTTTCAAAAAAGTTTCAAAAATTAAAAGAAAATTCACTTTGAAAAAAAAAAATGGCATTTTCCCCCATACAAAATATATGGGAAAGGGCAAAAAAAAAAATAGCCACCCCTAAGGGTTAAGTTAGAGCGCTAATTTTTTGACAGGCTTATTTTCTCATCAATACCTAACTTTTTAGCGGGTGAGACCAAGTCGACACTTTTTTTGAATCACCCTAATATACATACATATATACATTTGTGCCATATATCTGGTTGCAGTGAATTGTTGTATTATCTTTTATATTGTTCATCCATATACATATTTTTTTTAATCGCCAAATAAGAACGTAGGCAAACACAAAGTTTAAAATCCACTCGTTTGTCCTTTTCATCTTGTGTCTTGGGAAAAGCTAATCTGTCTGTTGGAGTTTTTAATTTTATAAGTTATTCGTTACGGTTGGTTGTCTGGTAGCGGATTTCCCTTTTGTACCAGGCCATTCGTTTATGGATAATTCCGAGTACCAGGGGGCTATTCCAAAGAGGGTTCTAGATTTATTAAGAGGTAACAGGCCAATAACGCGTAGTGTGACGAGGGGTCTAGAAAACGAGGTGGTAGGATCATTGTATAACCAAATCGATACAGGCATCGAATTACCAGTTGATTGTATCCCGATAGACCTCTTGAACCTTTGCACCTCGACGGTGTTTGGACAAACAGAAGCTTTAGCTACAGATAGGGTTGCCAGAGACGCGTCAGAAAATTCGCTAGATTTTTTAAGGAAGTTAGATCAGCTGATAGTGATGTCAGATTCCGAGGAAGGAGCCGTGGGAGGCGGAATCCAAGATCCCAGAAATGGAGGCTCTAGGCCAGGAGCAGCTGGAGGCGAAGGAGCTACAGCGGGGAGCACAAACAGGCGTCCGGCAACCGTGGACGAAAGGATCGACCATCTGGCACGTATGATGGAGGGGATGATGCAGCAGAACGCTGAGATGAATGATCACATGGGCGAAGTGCGAAAGGTAAGGGCGGATATATCCACCCTTAGCAATCGTGTCGCTCATGTGGAGACATCTATGCGCGCTCCTGTTGCATCAGCTCCTCCACCAAATACGTCCACGCCAGGACAAAATAGGGATGCCACAGCCATTCCAGCTACTCGGGACGGAAGAAAGCAGACCTTGACAAGTGGCACCTGAAATTCGACGGTTCCACGAAGGGTATGACAGTTGAAAGTTTCGTTTTCAGACTAGAGCGAATGAGGGTCCAATACCAGTTATCTTACCAGCAACTGTTTTCTGATTTTCACTGTTTAGTGACAGGGCCAGCTCTCAAGTGGTATTGGCAGGTACTGGAGGATCACGCCGATGATGAGTCCTTCGACTATTTCGGGCTAAAGAGAGAAAGGACGATCTCACCTTCCGACTGAGGCAAAGAATCCCGGAGAACGAGCTGGTAAAGATTATCAAGGGCAACCTAAAACCGTACCTGGCCAATCTTACATTCGCCACAAAAACAGAAACTTTGGCGGAATTAAAGCTAGAGTGTAAGAGGGCGGAAAAATTAATAAAGGAGAATAGGTAGAGGTCAAAGCCAGTGAGTGAGTTAGGGACAAATAGTGGATTATGGGCAGAGGTGTCAGAGGAGCAGAGGGTGAGTTCTATGTTGAGGCGTCTAATAGAGATAGTAGGAGTGCTAATGTCAATAGGAATGTGTCTCGTGCCCCCGTATCTCAAAATCCTCCTCATAAACCTATTATTTCAACCAATTATCCTAGTCCTGTTACAAGTTCGTCGTCCAATGTCCATTGTCAAAATCTTAGTCCTGTCCAAAATCAAATGTTTTGTCCATCCCCGTTCCACCTCATGTTGTGCTATGCTTGTGGCATGCCGGTTGACTTTTATACAAAGAACCCGGCAGAAGCAGCAAAGGACACTAAATGTAAGTAAATCCAATTTCCATTTTATGAGATGTTTTGCGTGTGGTGGTGATTCGTCTTTTTGTGTGTTTAAGCCAGAGGCGGGAAACCGGGCGTTGGTAGAGATGCCGGGAGCTCTGCCTCAAGCCAGGATTGCCCGGAGAAGTCGTAGAAAATAGGAAGATAGAAATGTTAAAGAGGGATAAAGAAAGAATAATGAAAAAGTAGAAGAAAAGAAAAGAGTTGAGCCGACTAGAGATAGTTTGCATGTTAGGAAATTAAGGTATGAAGAAGCACGTAGGAGAATATTCTGTGAGGAAATCAGCGCTAGAAAGAAGAAGAGAAATTTTGAAAAGATAAGGAAAATGAGGGAAGAGCATAAAGTTTTTAGGAGAATAAAGAAGAAGATAATTTCAACTATAGTAACAGTGCAGGGCGACAATAGGTTGTTCGCGAAGACGGAGATCGGTGGTCGCGAGGTGCTCGCGCTCTTAGATTCCGGGGCCGGGCCAGCTGCTTGGGGAAAAACGCCCATAAATTGCTCGAAGGAAAAGAGAATCTGATTCTGCTGATTCAGGGCCAGAATGTAAGGTCAGCCAATGGGGGTGAAACCGAGGTTATCGCAGTAGTGACTCTTCCAGTGCTCTGGGACAATACCACTCGAGAGCTGGAATTTCTCATCGTAGCCGGATTGCAGCAAGAGGTCTATCTAGGGATCGATTTCTGGAAAGCCTTCCAGCTTAATGTAGTCAGTAAGGGGCCCCAAATCAACTCAAAGGCTAATGTCGTGTCAGAGCTCGTGCCTGCCGAGGGTGACTTGTCATTTGACGCGGTGAAACACGAACTGAGCCACGAAGAAACTGTAGCTCTAGAAAGAGTAAAAGCACAGTTTCCTTCATTCACGGTACTTGGGTTGGGCAAAACTGATGTAGAAGAGCATATTTTTGAAGTGACTGATGAACACCTGCCCGTGAAACAGCGCCATTACCCTATTTCTCTGGCAATACAAAAGTTAATCTTCGCAGAGCTGGATCGGATGTTGGAAATGGGCGTAATAGAAGAGAGCGACAGTTGCTGGAATTCCCCCGTATCTCTAGTCATCAAAGGAACGAAGAACCGTTTATGTTTGGACGCCCGCAAGTTGAACGATCGCACAATCAAAGACGCTTACCCACTCCCACATATCGACGGTATTCTAAGCCGGCTTCAGAATACCAAGTATATATCTGCCATTGATTTAAAAGACGCGTTTTGGCAGATACCTTTAGAGCGAAAGTCCAGGGAGAAAACTGCTTTCACTGTACCTGGTAGACCTCTGTACCATTTCACGGTCATGCCGTTTGGACTGTGCAACGCGGCACAACGTATGTGTCGTTTAATGGACAAGGTCATCCCCGCTTCGCTTCGTGATTCTGTGTTTGTTTATTTAGATGATTTACTTGTTTGTTCCGAGAATTTTTCGTCCCACTTAGATTTGTTGTCCCGTGTTGCAAAATGTCTTCGTGATGCAAAATTGACGATAAACGTTGAAAAGAGTACGTTCTGTTTTAAAGAGGTACGTTATTTAGGTTATGTTGTAGGCGATGGGTGTATCCTTACGGATCTGAATAAGGTGGCAGCAATGCGAGACATCCCCGAACCCCGAACACCGAAACAACTCAGGCGGTTCCAAGGGATGACAGGCTGGTACCGTAGATTCATACAGAATTACGCGACCATTGCAGCACTACTGCACGACTGCCTCACTAAAGACAAAATAAAATCTTTTAAAATGACGGACGAAGCGATGCAAGCATTCAATTGCTTAAAGCAAAAACTTATTTCGGCGCCGGTGTTAATCCACCCGGATTTCAACAAGCAATATGAGCCATCAACGGACGGAGTTGGAGGTATACTCTTCCAACTAGACGAGGACGGAAACGAAAGACCGATTGCCTACGTATTCGCGAAGTTAAACAAGGCACAACGCAACTACAGTATTACAGAGTTAGAGTGTTATGCAGCGGTCCTGAGCATAAAGAGGTTCCGGCCTTACATTGAGGGATTGCCCTTTACGGTGATAACTGACCATGGCAGCCTGAAGTGGTTGATGGGTCAGAAGGACTTATCTGGTCGGCTGGCAAGGTGGAGTTTGAAGTTGCAAGGATACAACTTTGGCACAACGCAACTACAGTATTACAGAGTTAGAGTGTTATGCAGCGGTCCTGAGCATAAAGAGGTTCCGGCCTTACATTGAGGGATTGCCCTTTACGGTGATAACTGACCATGGCAGCCTGAAGTGGTTGATGGGTCAGAAGGACTTATCTGGTCGGCTGGCAAGGTGGAGTTTGAAGTTGCAAGGATACAACTTTGGCAACTAAAGGCACCAAAAATGTGGTGCCAGACGCTTTTTTTGCAAAACACACACCTTTTTAGCGGGTAAGACCAAGTCGACACTTTTTTTTGAATCCCCCTGTGGTAACCCGCATTGAAGCTCAATTTGAGTGTTCTCTTATGAAGCGGGATTTAGCTATGTATTTGTATGTATGTATGTACTTAGCTCTATTGCACTCGGCTGTGCTTTTAGCTTTCAGTCGTTCACTCTCCCTCATCTTGTTAGTACGCTTTTGATTTCGATAATTAAACATTATATTAATTAAATATTAAAACGCGTGTTTCATTTATGACAACTGGCGACGAGGCAAAAAAAAAAAGAAAAGCAATGTCGATTATTGGAAGCGTACCCAGATTTGATCTTAAAGAAAATATCTGGAATGTGTTCCAGAGTCAACTGGACCAATTCTTCATCGCTAATAACATTGAAGAAGACAAGCAGAAAAAGGCAATTTTCCTCAATGCTCTGTCGGAAAAAACATATTTGCTTTTGAAAAATATTATGAATCCACTTAGTATTGATGGTGCAGCAATTACATATCACCAGTGCATCGTAGCTATGTCGTCTCATTTTAAAACATCCGCTTCAGAATTTCCAGAGCGATTTAAATTTTATCAATGCACTAAAAAGACAACCGAAACAATAAATGACTGGGCGGCAAGAGTTCGATCATTAGCGGTAGGATGCTCTTTTGGCCAGCATCTGGAAATGGCGATTCGTGACAAATTCATCATGGGGTTAGAGGCTGGTCCAGCAAAAGACAAAATATTCTTGGAAAAAGAAAATACTCTAACTTGGGAAAAGCAATAAGCATCGCTAACGCAACAGATTATATTCGTCAGCAGTATGAGGTCAAAAGGGAAGCTGAAGATAATGGTGAGCAGTTATATTATAACAAAAGTCAAATGAAGGTCAGGCGGAGAAGTGAAGACTCGAAAAAGCAGCGTAAAGAAGATAATGACAATGTAAAACGCAGCAGCACTCAGCGTCAGCAGCAGCGTAAGTTTGACAACAAAGACCATCAGTGTAGTGTGTGTGGCAGCGCGGACCATGCTTCTAGTGTGTGTAAGTTTAAAAATTAGAAATGTCATAGGTGTCAGCGAAGAGGGCATATTAAGAGAATGTGTAAAGCAGGCAAAGGCAAAATAAATTATTTAACAGAGTCGGAAGAAGAGTTACCTCTCTTTAACATATCATGTAATAAGCAGGGGCCAATTTGTTTTGATGTGCTTTTAAATAACATTCGGTTAAGTATGCAACTGGACATTGGGTCGGAGTATAGTGTGATTTCTTTCGCAACTTATAATAAATACTTTAAAAAGTCAGAGCTGAAAAATACAAATATAATTTTTAAATCGTATAATGGTACTCGGATTGAGTCTAAGGGTGTATGTGATATGCTTGTGAAATTCAATGGCTCGTGTAAGTTGGTACCAGTTGTGGTAATAGAAAATGGTGGTCCGCCCTTATTAGGAAGAAATTTTGTTAAAATATTCGGTATCAGCATTTAAACCCTTAACTTTTTATCTAAACAAAGCAATATTGCGGATTTTGTATTTAAAAAGTTTTACTCTCTGTTTGATGGTACATTAGGGTGTTTCAAAAAGCAACAGGTAGATCTTGTATTAGAAAAAGGTGCGACTCCGAAGTTTTTTAGACCTCGCTCCGTTCCGATAGCCATACGCGATAAAGTCGAACGTGAAATTGCAAAATTGGTTAAAATGGATGTGTTACAGCCGGTGGAGTATTGCGAATGGGGTACCCCCATCGTGCCTGTTTTAAAAAAGTCAGGCGACGTAAGGATTTGTGGCGATTTTAAAGTTACGCTCAACCCCTACCTTAAGGTTGAAAAGTACCACCTACCCCGGATCGAAGATTTGTTTTCTAAATTACATGGTGGAAAAGAATTTACAAAGCTTGACTTGTCCATGGCTTATCAGCAAATAGAGCTGATGCCATCTGCGAGACCGCTTACAACAATTTCTACTAGTAAAGGGTTATACCAATATAAGCGATCAATATACGGACTGGCATCGGCTCCAGCGTTGTTTCAAAGAATTATGGAGACTCTCTTGACAGGTCTAGAAGGTGTAGTTGTATTTTTAGATGATATCTTGATTACAGCCCCCAGTAGGGAACTCCACGTACAACGGCTAGAAAAGGTATTGACTATTTTGCAGAACTCGGGGTTCAAACTTGCTAAAGAAAAGTGTTCTTTTTTGAATTCATCATTGTGTTATCTGGGCCACATTATTGACCAACACGGTTTACACACTAATCCTGAAAAGGTTACGGCTATTGACGGTATGGCTAATCCAACCAATGTTAAAGAAAGTCAAGTATTTTTGGGAGTTGTAAATTTTTACCGAAAATTTATTCCTAACATGTCAGCTATAGCTAGCCCATTGTACGAGCTGCTTAAAAGTAACAAAAAGTTTATTTGGACGGCGGAATGCTCCAAGGCTATTAGTACTCTCAAGAAAGCGTTAAAGTCGGATAGATTTTTAGGTCATTTTAGCTCGAAATTGAAGACCAAATTAACCGTCGATACAAGCCCGATTGGATTAGGCGCTGTTTTGTCACAAATTGATGGTAGTGGCATTGGACGCCCGATCGAGTACGCGTCTAGAAAGTTATCAAACACTGAACAAAAGTACTCCCAGTTGGACAAGGAAGCGGCAGCAATTCTGTTTGGGGTGAAAAAATTTCACCACTATAACAAACCTCTGCACTATATTTTGGGTCCTAAAAAGGGTATACCGCAGACTGCGGCCAATAGGTTGCAAAGGATTGCGCTTACGCTGTCAGCATACGATTTTAAGATTAATCATGTTAAGTCTGAGGAAAACGTTGCTGACTTCTTTTCGAGGTTCCCAAGGGAAGAGGCTTGTGAAAGCTTTGCGCTACAGGAAATGCAAGACGGAGTTTATATGAATTATGTTTCTGAACGAAATATTCCTATTTTAGACTTTAACGCTATCCAGAAGGAGACAATGTTGGATCCGGTCTTGAGAAAGGTTAAAGAATACATTAATACACAATGGCCGAATAAATGCAATGAGGTAGAACTAAATCCATATTTTCTTCGTAGATTTGAGCTTTCAGAGGAAAACGGGTGCTTGTACTGGGGTTATAGAATTATAGTCCCTGATGTGCTACGAAGTAAAATGGTTGAGTATTTGCATAGAGTGTTGTTGGTGGCCATGCCAAACTATCGATATTGAAAAGGAAATTAAATCGTGCTCTAGTTGCCTCATGACGCGTTCAAATCCTCCGAAGCAAAAGTTGATACCTTGGTACTGGCCGAAAAAACCGTGGGATAGAATCCATATTGATTTCTTTGGGCCAATGATGAGTCATTGGTGTTTGGTAGTCGTAGATAGTCACAGCAAGTGGGTCGAGTGTTTAGATATGGGCACGAACGCAACTAGTAGTAACACAATAATAAAATTGCGCGATATTTTTGCTCGTTTTGGTCTACCACGAATTGTTGTTTCGGATAATGGCACAACGTTTGTGGCCAGAGAATTTCAAGATTTTTTAAAAAACAACGGTATTAAGCATGTCACCACACCTGTAGGCTACCAACGGCCAGGCGGAAAACATGGTAAAAACTATAAAACACGCATTGAAAAGAATTCTGTTTGGAAAAAGTTGCGTAAGATTTAATGAAGCTCTAGCGCGATATCTTTTTGACTACCGCAATACAAAGCACATCACAACAGGTTCGTCGCCTGCGGAGTTAATGTTGCATGTTGCATTTTGCGTGTTTAGTAATCACCGTTGTACCTGAAAATTTGACCTTAGGAAATTAACTAAATTTTTTTTATTTTTTTGTAATTATTTATTCAATTATTTTAGGTTTATTGACCTACTAATGTAATTATACATTTTTTGACTTGACAATTTTTTTTTTGATTATACATTGCAGACTTGACACATATTTTCATTTACATATTTGCAACTTGAAAATTTTTTTTTATCTGTGATATAGTCTTAGGTTTACCCTGTGATATAGGATTAAGATACCCGTCTGTGACAACTTAGGTTAAGTCTGTTTAAACCCAGTGATATTAGATTTAGTTTTTTGATAATTTATTTAATTAGTGTCGTAATAAATGTTAAGTGTAATAGATGTTGCAGAAAGAGGTTTGACAAGAAGCGAACTTGAAGCCCGGCATTAGATCGTGGGTCGAGGCTACACGTTAGCCCTATACGTACAAACCAACCCAAGGCTGCGTTATGCATTTCTTTTACGCACACGCTCCATGGCAGGCACATTCGGCGGATACGAGCCTGTAACGACAGCCTTTGAAGATTTCTCTACGCACAAGCGGGCATATGAGCAGATGTATGGGCAACCGCTAACCGAACTCCCTTATTCGTTTTTACGATATTTGCATAGCGGATGGTTAATGGTGTGAGTGGGTTAAAATGTTGCTTGTACATATGCAGATATACGTGCCGCTTAAGTGTCGAACGCGGATTGGTTTGACCAAAGCTGGCAGGCAATTCGTGCCGTACGGTGTCCGAAATGCCGCAAGGACAATGGGGTATAAAAAGGGGTTCCGCTGATCGACAGATCAAAATTGAAAAAGTCGCGGTCTTAGCAAGTGCCAAAAAGTGTTGAAAAACACTTGAAACATTTTTTTAATAAATTCGTATGTACTCATATTTTATTTGTTTATACCTAAAATGATGCTTCGTAATTTTTGATCTCTTTGTTTAGACATTTTGTGGCCCTAAAAAGGACCGTTTATTTAAGTGCATCAGCATCCACTAAAATATTCCTGAAATATTAAATAATATTTTTGAGCCCCAAAACCGTTTCTCAAATTTTTTTTGTTTTCTAAAATTTTATTCGAAAAATTCCTAAAAGATTAAAAACTGCATAAATGCACTTACGTGTACATATACCATAAACTTTTAAACCACCCAAAAAGGCAATTGTTCCAGAAAAATTAGCCTTGACCACGGGCAAGCGGTCAAAGACCTATAACTGGACCACTGTCTTTTGTGTAGCCCCGCGTATGTTGTTTGTTTTCTTCTCATTTCTTTTGAGCTCGCAACGTCACTTTGGTACCGACGTGGTCTGTAAAGCGAGGTGAGTGTTTTGCAAAAAAAAAAAGTACACATACACACATACACATACTTTCATGTAGATATATAGTTAGATTTTTTTACTCTGAGCGAGAATACTAATACACATGAATTTAGTTACAATTCATGAGAGAGAGGGCAAACACCCACATACTTAGATTTTTGTTTTCAATATTTGGATATTCACACATATCTTCATACATAGCTAATTATATTTATAGGTGGGCTTGTGCACGAAAAAACTAGATACACATTAGGCTGGTTGAATTTTAAGATTTTTTTTTTTGAAGTTTTCGGTCGCCAACAAAAATTTGAATACTTGTAAGCATTAGGATTAGAAAATAGTTAATGGTAATTTTTGTATTAAAAACAAATTTTCAATTAACTTAAGGGTTTTTCTATCTTGGAATATTTTGAATAAAGTTGTTAATTATTGAATATTGTGAACTCCAAACAAAATTTGCTTTGAAGTTTATGGGTTGAAGATTGTTTTGCTTTAGGTAATTGAGTCCATAACATGTCTGGCTAAAGACATATATTTGTTGGTGCTGGTGTTGGCCTTGCGGAAACTGATGGTAAGTTGGGGTAGTTGAGAAAATAATGAAATAACGTATGTACTTAAAGACGGACTTTAGTCAGGTTTAAGGGGACTCTACTCGGGAAGCGGAGCCACAGTAGAGTCCAAAGGCTGTTCACATCTTGTGAACAGGAGGGGTGGGAAGGCTCCACCTGACTCGGACAGGTTTTCTCCCGCTTTTTCTATATCACTATTTCTTTTTTTTTGCTTATATTCTTTCCCCAGGCATGAACTCTAATTTTGCTTCGTGACTGTTGGGAAAGGAGAAATGGCAAGAACTGCGCCCCAATGCCGACGAGCCTCAGCCGGGCTACAACCATGCCGACCCGCCACTCCTCCTCTCCCGCACCAGGCAGTTACGTAACAGGTATACGAAACAAAACAGCGATCTGGTGGCAAACTTAATGCTTAGGTGCTTTCCAATAAGCTATACAGGGCAATTTTACTAAAACAAGGTGCAAGTTAGGGCAAACTCAAAGATTTTTCTGATATTTTAAATTTTTTTGTCAAGGGTGTTGAGTATTTCATTTGCCTACTCACATTTGTGGAGGTGCCCCCTGCCACAAAAAGTTGAAAAAATAAGCACGATCTGGAACCAATGTGAAATAGCGCCAATTATAAAATACAAAAACGAAGAATGAGGATTGATAAACATGGTTAAGCTGAGTATTTCTTTGAATGTTTTTTTGAAAACAACAACAACAAAAGTTATTAAAGGTCAACGTTCCCACTTAGCATTTTTTAAATTGACATTCCCCAAAACCTACGAACCGATTTAGAATATATATTATGTATAATATCGCTGGCTTCGTGAGCAAATGTCGTAAGTCCATTTTTTTAATGAGATTTTAATGCACAACGTTAGTACTGTTATAAATACATCGTTTTACATTAAAATCTCATTAAAAAAAATTGAATTTACGACATTTGCTCACGAAGCCAGCGATATTTTATACCAATAAAAATATTTTATACCGTTCGATAGGTATTTGGATTCCCTTTCATTTGATATACATTTTGTATATGAATAGTAAGGGCGCTATTTCACATTTGTACCACATCTTGCTTATTTTTTCAACTTTTTGCGACCAGGGGCACCTCTAAACATGCCAGTAGGCAAATAAAATTGTACACGCTTATTTCTGGGCTAGAAACTTAACGTTCTGCTGGTCTGCCAAAAGAAATGAAAAAAAAAATTTCACTCCATATTACTCAACACCCTTGACAAAAAAATTTAAAAAAAAATCAGGAAAATCTTTGACTTTGTCCTAACTTGCACCTTATTTTAGTAAAATTGCCATGTATAGCTTATTGGAAAGTACCTAAGAATTAAGTTTGACACCACAGCGCTGGTTTATTTCGTATACTTTGGCCGATTACCACAAGTAGCACTACACATAGAGGCACCTTTTTCGCTACAACTTTTATAATTATGCCGGTCCCAAAAAGTTTGAAACGGAACTAAAATAGTTATTTTTACAGCTCTCTGTGAGATTTTTTTTTCTTGAAGTCGGAGAAAGCAATTTTTTCTGACCTCAAAATTTGTTTTTCAAAATATTTAATAAAATATAGAGGAGACAATTGATTATTGTTTCAAATTATAATAGCTGACGAATTTTACGTCAAAATGCCTTTTAAATCGATAAAATCGGAGCAACGGTTGCTGAGTTATTAAAATTTTACCCAAAGGTCAACCAACGGCCAGGCGGAAAACATGGTAAAAACTATAAAACACGCATTGAAAAGAATTCTGTTTGGAAAAAGTTGCGTAAGATTTAATGAAGCTCTAGCGCGATATCTTTTTGACTACCGCAATACAAAGCACATCACAACAGGTTCGTCGCCTGCGGAGTTAATGTTGCATGTTGCATTTTGCGTGTTTAGTAATCACCGTTGTACCTGAAAATTTGACCTTAGGAAATTAACTAAATTTTTTTTATTTTTATGTAATTATTTATTCAATTATTTTAGGTTTATTGACCTACTAATGTAATTATACATTTTTTGACTTGACAATTTTTTTTTTGATTATACATTGCAGACTTGACACATATTTTCATTTACATATTTGCAACTTGAAAATTTTTTTTTATCTGTGATATAGTCTTAGGTTTACCCTGTGATATAGGATTAAGATACCCGTCTGTGACAACTTAGGTTAAGTCTGTTTAAACCCAGTGATATTAGATTTAGTTTTTTGATAATTTATTTAATTAGTGTCGTAATAAATGTTAAGTGTAATAGATGTTGCAGAAAGAGGTTTGACAAGAAGCGAACTTGAAGCCCGGCATTAGATCGTGGGTCGAGGCTACACGTTAGCCCTATACGTACAAACCAACCCAAGGCTGCGTTATGCATTTCTTTTACGCACACGCTCCATGGCAGGCACATTCGGCGGATACGAGCCTGTAACGACAGCCTTTGAAGATTTCTCTACGCACAAGCGGGCATATGAGCAGATGTATGGGCAACCGCTAACCGAACTCCCTTATTCGTTTTTACGATATTTGCATAGCGGATGGTTAATGGTGTGAGTGGGTTAAAATGTTGCTTGTACATATGCAGATATACGTGCCGCTTAAGTGTCGAACGCGGATTGGTTTGACCAAAGCTGGCAGGCAATTCGTGCCGTACGGTGTCCGAAATGCCGCAAGGACAATGGGGTATAAAAAGGGGTTCCGCTGATCGACAGATCAAAATTGAAAAAGTCGCGGTCTTAGCAAGTGCCAAAAAGTGTTGAAAAACACTTGAAACATTTTTTTAATAAATTCGTATGTACTCATATTTTATTTGTTTATACCTAAAATGATGCTTCGTAATTTTTGATCTCTTTGTTTAGACATTTTGTGGCCCTAAAAAGGACCGTTTATTTAAGTGCATCAGCATCCACTAAAATATTCCTGAAATATTAAATAATATTTTTGAGCCCCAAAACCGTTTCTCAAATTTTTTTTGTTTTCTAAAATTTTATTCGAAAAATTCCTAAAAGATTAAAAACTGCATAAATGCACTTACGTGTACATATACCATAAACTTTTAAACCACCCAAAAAGGCAATTGTTCCAGAAAAATTAGCCTTGACCACGGGCAAGCGGTCAAAGACCTATAACTGGACCACTGTCTTTTGTGTAGCCCCGCGTATGTTGTTTGTTTTCTTCTCATTTCTTTTGAGCTCGCAACGTCACTTTGGTACCGACGTGGTCTGTAAAGCGAGGTGAGTGTTTTGCAAAAAAAAAAAGTACACATACACACATACACATACTTTCATGTAGATATATAGTTAGATTTTTTTACTCTGAGCGAGAATACTAATACACATGAATTTAGTTACAATTCATGAGAGAGAGGGCAAACACCCACATACTTAGATTTTTGTTTTCAATATTTGGATATTCACACATATCTTCATACATAGCTAATTATATTTATAGGTGGGCTTGTGCACGAAAAAACTAGATACACATTAGGCTGGTTGAATTTTAAGATTTTTTTTTTTGAAGTTTTCGGTCGCCAACAAAAATTTGAATACTTGTAAGCATTAGGATTAGAAAATAGTTAATGGTAATTTTTGTATTAAAAACAAATTTTCAATTAACTTAAGGGTTTTTCTATCTTGGAATATTTTGAATAAAGTTGTTAATTATTGAATATTGTGAACTCCAAACAAAATTTGCTTTGAAGTTTATGGGTTGAAGATTGTTTTGCTTTAGGTAATTGAGTCCATAACATGTCTGGCTAAAGACATATATTTGTTGGTGCTGGTGTTGGCCTTGCGGAAACTGATGGTAAGTTGGGGTAGTTGAGAAAATAATGAAATAACGTATGTACTTAAAGACGGACTTTAGTCAGGTTTAAGGGGACTCTACTCGGGAAGCGGAGCCACAGTAGAGTCCAAAGGCTGTTCACATCTTGTGAACAGGAGGGGTGGGAAGGCTCCACCTGACTCGGACAGGTTTTCTCCCGCTTTTTCTATATCACTATTTCTTTTTTTTTGCTTATATTCTTTCCCCAGGCATGAACTCTAATTTTGCTTCGTGACTGTTGGGAAAGGAGAAATGGCAAGAACTGCGCCCCAATGCCGACGAGCCTCAGCCGGGCTACAACCATGCCGACCCGCCACTCCTCCTCTCCCGCACCAGGCAGTTACGTAACAGGTATACGAAACAAAACAGCGATCTGGTGGCAAACTTAATGCTTAGGTGCTTTCCAATAAGCTATACAGGGCAATTTTACTAAAACAAGGTGCAAGTTAGGGCAAACTCAAAGATTTTTCTGATATTTTAAATTTTTTTGTCAAGGGTGTTGAGTATTTCATTTGCCTACTCACATTTGTGGAGGTGCCCCCTGCCACAAAAAGTTGAAAAAATAAGCACGATCTGGAACCAATGTGAAATAGCGCCAATTATAAAATACAAAAACGAAGAATGAGGATTGATAAACATGGTTAAGCTGAGTATTTCTTTGAATGTTTTTTTGAAAACAACAACAACAAAAGTTATTAAAGGTCAACGTTCCCACTTAGCATTTTTTAAATTGACATTCCCCAAAACCTACGAACCGATTTAGAATATATATTATGTATAATATCGCTGGCTTCGTGAGCAAATGTCGTAAGTCCATTTTTTTAATGAGATTTTAATGCACAACGTTAGTACTGTTATAAATACATCGTTTTACATTAAAATCTCATTAAAAAAAATTGAATTTACGACATTTGCTCACGAAGCCAGCGATATTTTATACCAATAAAAATATTTTATACCGTTCGATAGGTATTTGGATTCCCTTTCATTTGATATACATTTTGTATATGAATAGTAAGGGCGCTATTTCACATTTGTACCACATCTTGCTTATTTTTTCAACTTTTTGCGACCAGGGGCACCTCTAAACATGCCAGTAGGCAAATAAAATTGTACACGCTTATTTCTGGGCTAGAAACTTAACGTTCTGCTGGTCTGCCAAAAGAAATGAAAAAAAAAATTTCACTCCATATTACTCAACACCCTTGACAAAAAAATTTAAAAAAAAATCAGGAAAATCTTTGACTTTGTCCTAACTTGCACCTTATTTTAGTAAAATTGCCATGTATAGCTTATTGGAAAGTACCTAAGAATTAAGTTTGACACCACAGCGCTGGTTTATTTCGTATACTTTGGCCGATTACCACAAGTAGCACTGCACATAGAGGCACCTTTTTCGCTACAACTTTTATAATTATGCCGGTCCCAAAAAGTTTGAAACGGAACTAAAATAGTTATTTTTACAGCTCTCTGTGAGATTTTTTTTTCTTGAAGTCGGAGAAAGCAATTTTTTCTGACCTCAAAATTTGTTTTTCAAAATATTTAATAAAATATAGAGGAGACAATTGATTATTGTTTCAAATTATAATAGCTGACGAATTTTACGTCAAAATGCCTTTTAAATCGATAAAATCGGAGCAACGGTTGCTGAGTTATTAAAATTTTACCCAAAGGTAACGCTAAAGTTTAGTTTGGCTAATAATCCAGTAAAAAAAGTTTTAAAAAAAATAGGTATGCAAAAAATTGTCTACGTCGTATTCCTACCTATTTACAATAAATTCGCAATAAACGTAGCGAACTTTGTTTTTGCTGTGCGATTTCACGAATTCTGAAAAGCAAAAACTCCATATAAAAAACGCTAATGAAATGCTCAAGTAAATTTCTTGTCAAATTTTTCTTGAGGTGGTACGCAGTTCACAAGTAAATTTCTAAAAAACTCTATTACTATTTTTTCGTGAATTACGTCAACACAGGTTCCTGCAAGAAAAATATCAAGTGGCATATATTTCTTAAAGAAAAATTAATAGGCTGATTTTATAAAACGCAACACGACGCGAACAGTCACATTCAGATGATTGCAAGTAAAGAAAGATATTTTTTGGAAATGAAAGGAAAGGAAATAATACAAAATAAAGAAAAATAAAATTAATAAAAGTATAAGGGATGGGAAAGAAAATTAAGAGAATGGAATGGAGGGTAAAGAGATTAAAAGAAGGGAAAGGTAAGGGTATGAGAAGAAAGGAAAGGAAAAAAATAGATAGGAAAGGAAAGGGAAAGAGTGGAGTCGAATTTAAAGGAAAAGAAACGAAACGAAATTAAAGAAGTGTAGTGGAGTGGAATGCATAGGAAAGCAAAGGAATGTAAGGGCAAGTAAATAAAAAGAGGGAAAAGTAAAGAAGGGGAAATGAAAGGTAGGGAAAGGAAAGAAAATTAAATTAGAAGAAAAGAAAGAAAAGGAAAAGAAAAGAGAGAAAAAGAAAATAAAGGAAAGGAATATAAAGTAAAGGAAAGGAAAAGAATGAAAACTTTCCTTTGAAATAATGGCATATGAGTGAGAAGTCCAAATTTAGTCAAGTGTTCATACGGGACAGTGGAAGTATACCACTGTTTTTAGGCACAGTAAATGGTTATTCGGTTTTATAATTTAAAGGATATCTACAAAACAGGGTCTCGGGTATCAACAAAATTTTGCCAAATATAGCCTTCATTTATCTAAACACGTTATGTTACACGTTCTTTTTCGCAAGAAATCAAAAGTTTGGTGACATGTTCCGAAGTGTTTCAACGTGTTTTATCTCTTTGTATCTGCTGTAAACCAATTTATGCATTTAGCTAAAGTTTCCCAACTTCAAAGAAAATGCAGCAAATAAACACTTACAAATGCAACAAATAAAATAAAAACAAACACTCACTATAACAATCTTTCATTTTTCGCACAATTTCATATTTTCTTGTATAATTATATTAAATCAATAGCAATGTAAATGAAAGTGCCTGCAGCGCGCTTAGTCATCGTGACTTACAAAATCAGCTTGTTTCACTATTCAAAAAAAGAAGAAGAAAAAAGGCGTATTTTCCTTGAAGGAATTACTTGTGATCTGCGTACCGCCCATAAAGCTCAAAAGACCTATTGTTGGATCACATTCCATGCGCCCTTAATTGCCTACACTCTTTGATCCGCTCCTGAACAATCTACCTTGAATTCGCTCCTGTACTATTTCTGCAAGGCGGTGCTATTATCACTCATTGTGATAACAATGTAGGCTATTCTTAATGCTTGCCCTTGAAGTCAACAAAAGGGTACATAAGGGTACCACCCTCATATAATCAAATATAGTATTTTTTCCAGGTTCACCACCGAGATCGGTTGCACCACGGTCAACTATATCGCTCAAAAATTTGTATCCCGATTGGAGACGGCCGCCCGGCAGATGCCCGGCAAAAGTAACATAAAAAATTATTTAGAAAAACAATTTTTCTAAACGGGGTCGCCCCTCGGCAGTAGTTTGGCAAACTCTCCGGGTGTATTTCTGCCATGAGAAGCTTCTCAGCAAAAAATTCATTTGCTTTGCAAGTGCCGTTCGGAGTCGGCAAAAAACTGTAGGTCCCGCCAACTTGTAGGAAAACTCAAAAGCAACACACCACAAGTTGGAAAGAGAGAGCTTGGCTAAAAATCTCGTTAGAGGTTATGATAACCTGTTGGTATATCGCCGCCATTAGATTGGAGATGGTTTAGCCGTGTGGCAGGGGGGTCAAAGTTCAGATTGCTCTATGGAGACTCAAAAAATAAAAGTGATTTTTATTTTTATCTAATACCTACCCGAAATCGGCAGCACTATGGTTGAAGATATCACATGCAAAATCTGGTCCCGATTGGAAAAGCCTAAGGCGTGTCGCAAGGGGGTTAAAGTTCAAATCATACCATGGAGACTCAAAAAATTAAAATTATTTTTTTCATCTAATACCTGGAATCGATAGGACTATCGTGGGAGATATCACATACAAAATTTAGTTCCGACTGGAAACACTTAAGGCGTGTCGCAGGGGGGCTAAAGTTCAGACTACCCCCGGACAAGATTTTGCATGTGATATCTGCGACCATATTTAGTGCTACCGATTTCGAGTATTAGATAAAAAGAAAAATCCATTTTATTTTTTGAATCTCCATAGAGCAATTTTTGATTTCGCTGAAGCACTTGACCGCGTTAAACAATAACTAAATTATTTTGAAAATATTTTGAAATATTTTAAATTTTTCATAAAATTTTGAAATTATTGAGCAAACTAACTTTACAGGGCTACTCATTACATTTGTTAAAAAAGGTTGCCGGCACAAAAAATCAGAACAAAAACAGAAGATTTGCTTAAAAACAGAACATTTCTGTTATTTTCCTTAGAAAATAAATACGCAGAACAAGCTCCTTAAAAACAGAACTGTTCTGCCAAAAACAGAACGGATGGTCACCGTATGTATGAATGTACATCTGTACGCACCAAGCTGAGCTTGGGTCGACCGCTAGCGGCCAGTTCTTCAACTTAGTTAGAGAGATGTATGTAAATTTCATTTCTCATAAAATATGCAGAATCGCCTATACATAATAACCTGTTATGCTACCTATTGTTTTTTGCATAATTGGATACAGATCTACACATACAAAAGGGAAGATGCCATTACAGTTGTCTTATTGAATTCTAAACGGAATCATCTTAGGTTTTATTGTAGCGTTTGCCATCGGACAAGCAAAATCGTTTGCCTGAACATATTGGCGCCCAACGTGGGGTAATTAATATAGCTTCGTTGGCAATTGCTAAAATAAAAGTTTAAACAATTTTTCGCATAATCTTTGTCGCACTGCTGAAACGCATTTCGAGTGGCTTATAAAAAGAATTTGGCTAGCAACTTTCCTTGAATTTTCGCCTGCATCGTAGTCAAATTCTCGCATCAGCCACCTCAAACCGTTTTGGTCAACATTACGCTGGAGAAATTAAAACAGCTGCGTTCACTAACGCGCAAGAATATGTCTCGAATAAAGACAATTGTAAGCTAGCGGCAACAAAAGTGGGAACGTACTGCCATCAATAGAGTTGAAGTGCCGACTTGGCATCTTAGAATCCTATTTTAAACAAGGGTTGGCTATCAAACCCAAATTGAGAAACTTGATCCAGAAGAAAATGGTCGTGCTGATTTGGAAGACCTGTACGTCACCATTGAATTAGCAATCCAAATGCAGCTCGGTGAAGACCATAAAAATTCGTTTCGTGAACCTGCAATACCAGTGCACTATACTCGACCAAAGTCAAAAAATACTCAGAGTATAAGAATTTTATATCGTCATTTACGAGCCTCATCGACAAGGAAGCGATTTCGTCCAATTGCATCAGGTATACTCCCTATTTCATCGTTCTACCGTAATAAGTTTAAAAATGATGACCCGTGAAGTTCTCAAATATGCCTCCCTGAAAAGTGGACGGTGCCACGCCTACTTTTAAAAATTTATCAAAAAATTATAGTATAATGACTTGGGGATTAATCCTACCAAACTATTTCATGTTAGCCGTTTCTGTTACCGAATTTTGCCAATTTAGGTGATTTTCGAAGTTTTCAATATCGAAAGTGGGCGTGGTTTGCGGGCGATTTTATCCAATTTTATCAGGTATACTCCCAACGATACTAATTTCTTCGTTCTATCGTAATCAGTTTAAAAGTTACGACCAGTCGAATTTTCAAAAATGCCTTCTTTAAAAGGGGCGGTGCCACGCCCACTTTAAAAAAGTTATGGAAAAATCATAAGAGAAGGACCAGGGGGCTCACCTATAAAATTATATCATTTTAGCGGTGCCACGCCCACTTTAAAAAAGTTATGGAAATCTATAGGGGAAATCTCATAGGGGATTCACCTATAAATTTATATCATTTTAGCCATTTCAGCTACCGTTATATTGAGTCGTGTGCGCAAAAAAGACGTATGGGTCATGATTTTCGATTTCTGCTTTTTTATGCAAATCGATAGTTTATTATCACATGCATCATCTCTCAAAGTTGTTTCGCCATAAAAAGTACAGTTACGAATTTAGAGAAAAAGCAATTTTGCCGTAAGTGCCATGTGTTCGTTTGTTTAGATTTTTAGTGAGCAGCAATGGCTCTTACGTCTTTTTTCTTTTTTGAAATTAGTGGTTGAAAAAATTGTTTAACTAATATTGAGAAATTCAACCACCTTCTTAATTGTTTCAAGGGCAAGCATTAGACACTGTAAAAGCGTTCCAGGTTAACCAGTGAAAACTACCTAAAGGCGCTGGAGAGGTTAAAATTGCACTACGACAACAACACAATAATATTCATGGAACGTGTTAAGGCATTATTTGAGCTTCCGTCAGCAGCAAAGCGGAATCCGTCCCAACTACGCAGTTTGATTGACAATGTGTCTGCACTGTATAGATCCCTGTTATCAATCAGCTCTGGCAGAAATATTGCACATCTTTTTCTCATTCACCTCCCAATGGACAAGGTTCATGAAACAATACAAACAAAATGGAAAGAGTCATTGGACTTCACGTCACTACCAACATGGCAACAATGTGCCAGTTTTTGGAATCCGTATCTGGGCCATTAGCCTTTGGAGACACTAGCAAACCAGGTAATAAATCCGAATTCAATGGTAAGGCTTCGAAAAAGGGCTACTCGTTTTCGTGCACAAAACGAGTTTGCATCATGTGTTCCAGTTCAGAGCACCTCATTGCAAATTGCAATCGGTTCAACCAGATGGAGGTCGCAGATCGCTTTAGGAACTACCTCTCGCAGAAACATCAACTATCGCATTGTTCCTCAACATATAAGTACAAGCATTGTGGACGTTCACACCACAGTCTGCTATGGCGGTAGTCCTCATACGAGACGCGTCTGAATGCTATCAGTTGGGGAGAACCTTACTCGATTCATACTCGCAAGTAAACTTTGTTAGGATGGGTCGTCTCTGGACGGTATAAAAGACCAACAGCAACCAGCAGTCGATGCAAATTTACAACGACTTTGGGAACTCGACGAATTATCAGCGGCGGATTTGTGAACTCCTGAGCAGAAGGCCTGTGTGTTGGAGTACAACAAAACTGTATATCGAAAGACCGAGTGTAGAGTTGTTGTCCAGTTGCCTTTCAAGGAGAGCTATGACACTCTTGGGTAATCCTATACAACAGCATTCCAAAGATTTCTGGCTCAGGAGCGCCATTTGGTTTGGAGTACAATAAAACTGTATATCGAAAGACCGAGCGTAGAGTTGTTGTCCAGTTGCCTTTCAAGGAGAGCTATGACACTCTTGGGTAATCCTATACAACAGCATTCCAAAGATTTCTGGCTCACGAGCGCCGGTTATCTCGCTGCTCTGATCTACAACAACAATACGTCACATTTATGGACGAATATCGAAGTCTTGGGCATACGAGTTTAGTTGAGAAGGTAAATCGTAATGCTCCACATTACTATGTACCTCATTATTACGTCTAAAACCAGCTAGTACCACGTCGAAGCTTAGAGTCGTTTTCGACGCATCGTGCAAAACTACTTCACATAAATCGCTTAATGACTTACTAGCCGTCGGGCCTACTCTCCAGACTGAGCGGTACATCTTGCTGTTATGTTTTCGACTCTTTCGCTATGCACTTACAGCGGATATTGTCTAAATGTACCGTCAAATTTTGGTTGCACCTGATGATCGCAAATTCCATTTACATTCTGTGGAGAAGTTCGCCCAACGATGAGATATGCACTTACCAATTAAACACAGTAACATACGGGACGGCATCTGCTCCTTACCTTGCTGCGCAGAGCCTTAACTACATTGCCGGTACTTACAGAATCAGCTATTCAATTTGCGCCAGAACAATTAAAACCTCGTTCTATGTCGACGATCTACTTTGCGGTGCCAATACTCCGGACGAACTATCTCGGATGAAATATGAAGTCACGGAAGTCCTGAAAGGTGGTGGTTTCACGCTGGCCAAGTGGCAATCAAATCATCAAATGTTTCGAGAGGATGATAGTATGACGGATCTGAACTTCGATGAGGATTTGACGACCAGTACTTTTGGTATCAAATGGCATCAATTTCACGATGTATTTTTATTTTCGTTTCAGCCCAAGCAACCTGTAAACGGGCGAATAACAAAAAGGTCAATCTTATCCATAGCATTAGCGCTGTTAGATCCGTTGCGACTAATCGCACCTCTTGTTATTACTGCCAAGATCATTCTACAAGAGCTGTGGGTTTTGAAGCTCAACTGGGGCGAATCTGTGCCACAAAACCTACAGATGGCATGGCAACGCTTCATCGAAGACATCCATTATCTTAGCACGCTCTATTGGCCAACCAATGAACCCATTTTGGTTGACATGGAAGAAATTGCTCGAGAAAAACGTAAGTCAACGTTTAAGGTAACCTCTAACGAAAATTATCTCTTGAAGGTACTTGAGGGAAATAGTTCGTATACATATTGCTTACGTGTCATAGCTTGGATGTTTCGCTTCCACCAACTAACTAGCAAATAATTCACTATTCACTTTGAGAAAGAATTTTTCTGAGGAAATTAACGCAATAAAACAAAGCAAAACAATATCTAAAAAAAAAAAAAACTAATGGCGGCGATATACCAACAGGTTATCATAACCTCTAACGAGATTTTTAGCCGAGCTTCTTTTTCCAACTTGTGATGTGTTGGTTTTGAGTTTTTCCTACAAGCTGGCGGGACCTACAGTTTTTTGCCGACTCCGAACGGCACTTTCAAAGCAAATGCATTTTTTGCTGAGAAGCTTCTCATGGCAGAAATACACCCGGGAGTTTGCCAAACTACTGCCGAGGGGCGACCCTAAATAATTTTTGATGTTACTTTTGCCGGGCATCGAACCGCCACGACTTGGTGTAGAAGGCCGAACACTTAACCGCTAGACCACGGCGGCCGCGGTCTGTCACCACCCAGTTGTCAAGGTTGGCCACATCCCTCAATTGTGGCAAATAGAAAGTTGAATCTTAATTGATAATCTTAACTGATTGATGCTTTTAATGGAAAATTAAAATTTCCCGAGCTTATGCGAGTGTTTAACGAAAGTTCCCACGAATCGTAAATGTATTACCTATATACAGCAAACGAATCGGCTAAAACAATATCTGGAGCGCTTAAATTTGGAAACTCATGGGGGATTCAACCTACTAGACTTGGCAGACACTATTATCATCCTATTATTCTACCAAGCAAGTCTAACTTTACTGAGCTATACATTCGACATTTGCACATCGTACATTATCATGCTGGTGCGAAGGCACTCGTTGCTCTGCAACGTCTTCAGTTTTGGGTAGTAAATGGCGAGACTTGGCTCGTCGCATTGTGAGATCCTGCGTTCATTGTGTACGGTATAAGCCAAAACTACTTCCGCAAACTATGGGCAATCTCCCATTAGCACGCCTCATCAAGGCCTTTTGCACGTTGTGGCATTGATTTTTTCGGACCATTCGACACATACTTGCGCATTAGAGGAAAGACGCCATACAAGACGTATGTGGCAATATTTGTATGCTTTTCAACTAAGGCTGTACACACAGAAGTAGTGTCCGACCTGTCAACAGTTGCATTTCTTGCCGCACTTAAACGTATGATCGGTAGGCGAGGATTACCGACCGATATATACTGCGACAATGCAACTAATTTTGTGGGTGCTAACAGAACACTCCAGGAGTTAAAGGAATTTCTATTCCACAAGGAACATCAAAATTCAATAATAAATTTTTGCACTAACCAATTCATAAATTTTCACTTCATTCCACCTAGGGCTCCACATTTCGTAGGATTGTTGGAGTCCGCTGTAAAGTCGGCAAAGGGTTATCTATATCGAAGCATGGCAAACAGTCGGCTTACGTTTGAAGAGTTGAACAAATTAATCATAAGCATTGATGCGATACTAAACTCCAGGCCAATATCTCCTTTATCGGCAGATCCAAGTGACTTTGAAGCATTAACTCCTGGCCATTTTTTGATTGGAAGCTCCTTAATGGCGATCCCGGAACGCGATGAAATATGCAACATGGATCACCTTCAAAAATGGGACCGTGTTACTGCAATAAAGCAATCATTTTGTCGAAGGTGGTCAGGTGACTATGGACTACAGGGGACCCTAATGTGACCGAAGAAATATGGGATGAAATATGCAACATCGATCACCTTCAAAAATGGGACCGTGTTACTGCAATAAAGAAATCATTTTGTCGAAGGTGGTCAGGTGACTATATACACAGTCTGCAAGCACAAACCAAATGGACTACAGGGGACCCTAATGTGACCGGTAGTTGTTCGTGAGGATAACGTACCTCCACAACGTTGGCGTATGGGGCGTGTCATAAAGACCATTCCTGGAAATGATGGTCGCATACGAGTCGTCGATGTTAAAACTCCGAAGTCACATTCCGAAGACCAATCCACAAGTTAGCAATCATTCCTGCTTGAAATACATTTCAAGGGGGCCGGTATGTTGGATCATATTCCATGCGCCCTTAATTGCCTACACTCTTTGATCCGCTCCTGAACAATCTACTTTGAATTCGCTCCTGTACTATTTCTACAAGCCGGTGCTATTATCACTCATTGTGATAACAATGTAGGCTATTCTTAATGCTTGCCCTTGAAGTCAACCAAAGGGTACATATCGTTACACTAGAAAGGCCCTAACTCATTCTTTTATTTTCAATCAAGTTGCTGGTGGAATTTTACTAATAGCTTCGGAACGAAGCTTCACTAAAATCTTAGTAGGCACTATACTATATCGAACTTAAATATTACAGGCATTGATATTTGTGTTTTCGGATCAGCCATCGTTACTATGGTTTGAGAAAACATCTATTCTCAACTTTTTCTCAAATGTTGTTAATATAGCAGGATTATTTGCTGAACTATGTTTATTAAAAAAGTAGGTAACTTTGCCATGTCCAAATAAAATAATTGATGCTGGATCTTTTTGATACCAGTTTGGTACACTTTTGGGATCAATTCAGAGTAGCTTTAAGACCATTATTAGTCTTCACATTAATCTCTTCTAAAGGGAGTCCCAGAAGCAAGCAATCGATTAAGCTAGCAACAGCGGTTTCAAAAAGGTTGGACCAGATCGAGGTTGGTATTTCAAGATTCTCGCAGGCCGAAAAGTAATTGGTATCGTAGTGAGACGAGCCAGCCGCATGTCCGACACTCGATAGAAAAGAGTTAGTGATTGCAGGACGAAATTCAGCGGACGTGAACTGGCAAAGGAGTCAGGACACAGAGTCGGTAACTGTGTGGATGTGATTACTGTTACAATTACCTAATTTGGATTAGCCGTAAACCGTCCTTTAAAAGTCTGTTTAATAAAAAAAATTTGTTTATTTATTTTTTTGCTGAATTGTTTTTTATTTTATTTTCGTTATTTAGATATGCCAGAAGCAGCAAAGCTTTTTGTTTTTAATTTTCAACTATCCAATGACAGCAATCGATAGTTTGCTTCTCAGCATTTTTATGCTGCTACTGCGGCTGCTCGTTGATTTCAAGCAAAAGCAAAAGCTTTTGCTTTGGTTGCTCATTTTTTTCAAGCAAAATGGAAAGCAAACCTGCTGCTTTTCAAGCAAGACACATTTTAAAGCTAAGCAACACCAAATTTTCGTTGCTTTTGCTATTTCTGCTGAAGCATTTTGAACCCTGGTTTTGTGTTGTTGATTTCACAAGTTAGTTCTGCCATTTATTCGGTTGATAGGAGCTACCTCGTTAGCGTGTTATATAGAACACATTTTCCCCTACATAGCATCAGGCCTAACTAAAAAAAAAACTGAACTGTGCTGTTCAGAAAAAAACTCATATAAAAGATCAGATCTAAGACCGCTCCGAAGCCGGTTTGCTGAGTTGCAATTGTTTCTTGTGCATAAAAGAAATCGGTTTGCACAATGTGCTACTCTGTTGCTTGATAGTAAGCTACTGAACAAAAACTAACGACAGCACTTCATACATCAATGCGATCATAGCGCTCACACAAGCGAAGCAAGCAAAGAGCGTAATAGTCTGTGTGAATTTGGTTCTCAATTAAACGGACAATTGTCCCACTTGTCACGTACATGCATACGCGTGGATCCGCCCCTTTAAGCGCTACCAATGTGGAATTGCCCCAGCTAGCTCAGTTCATGCGGGCGTGTTCCTCAACCCTTGGTCACATTGGTAGCAGGGCGGATGTCACAATTATCCTACATCGATCGATACTTACATGTTTCACACAACTCCTCCGGAAGCCCACCCTACCGCTCGTTTGATTCCGGGTTCGGCAGGTCCCCATTGTTCCATTTTACCCCAAGTCTTCCAAGTCTTGGCGGCCTTCTACACCAAGTCGTGGCGGTTCGATGCCGGCAAAAGTAACATCAAAAATTATTTAGAAAAAGAATTTTTCTAAAACGGGGTCGCCCCTCGGCAGTAGTTTGGCAAACTCTCCGGGTGTATTTCTGCCATGAGAAGCTTCTCAGCAAAAAATTCATTTGCTTTGCAAGTGCCGTTCGGAGTCGGCAAAAAACTGTAGGTCCCGCCAACTTGTAGGAAAAACTCAAAAAGCAACACACCACAAGTTGGAAAGAGAAGCTCGGCTAAAAATCTCGTTAGAGGTTATGATGATAACCTGTAGGTATATCGCCGCCATTAGTTTTATTTTTTTTTTTCCACGCTACCTACCCTTTTGTCATCTTCCCCCTCCCCAACGAATTAATTTAGCACGCCATATTTAATATTTTAGTATTTCAATATAACATTTTAATCGCAATAAAAATAAAATTTCAAAAAATTTACACATAACAAAAAATCTGTGTTCGGGACCTCAATATGGTAACCTTACATACACGAAAAGATCATGAAAATGATTAAAAAAAAAATTTCAAAAATCGCAAACAATTAACGATGTATCGACTTACTCGCTAGGAAATATACGTGTAACATTCAATAAAAGGATAATAAAATTCACATGCATGAAATGTACATATGAAAAAAAAATTACAAAACATCGAGACATACCGTTTAAAATTACCCTGCAGTCAAATTCCTAACTACTCAGCAAACATACTAGTTCATTGACTATCCATTTTGTGGCATATGCATACCAGTTCATTGTTGATTGGTTTTAAAACCAGTCAATGCCAAAGTACTCGGCGAAAATTCTAGTTCATTGACTATACATTTTGTGGCGTATGCATACTAGTTCATTGCTGATTAGCGTTAAACCAGTCAATGCCAAACTAATCAGCAAGCAATATAGTTAATTGACTATACATTTTGTGGTGTATTTCAAAGTTCTTAAGAGAAAAATGAACTCCAAAACGAAAAAAGGTAGTAATTTAGCTGATTTTTTTTTATGTAAAGTGCAACAAATTCAGGTCCAGGTTAAGAGATGACACTATTAATGCAATAATTTCTTTAAGATCACACTGCAAACTTCAGAAAAAGTAATTTTTCTCTAAGTCCAATGGCATTCCTTTTTATTTTTATATACAATGAAATGTTTATTATTACTATGCATACCTGAATTGTCGGAGACCAAATGGAAACAATTTAATTAAAAAAAAACATAACTATGTACGTAGTTTTCGCCACTATCGCTTAAGAATTTTTAGTCATTTATATACATAAGTCGATATTAATGTATCAAATATGCTATTTGAGGAGCTTCAAAGGCAATAAATGTACACTAATTCAGTATATATTTATTGCGTTTTGGTTTGAAGCTCCTCATTTGTACCTGTGGTACAAAAAAATTGTATCAAATTTTTTAATACATATATTTTATTTACAAATTTAATGTAAATTTTTTTTTTGGTTCTTATATATCGTCGGAAAAAGTACAAAACCGCACATCGCAATTCTGCAAAACCGCACATACGTAGCCGCACAAATTTTACCGGAGACACTGAAAACTGATTAACTTTTGTACGAGCCACTATGTGGTGGGTCAAATTCAAATGTCGTTTTTTTGTCATTCATACTAGTTCATTTCTGATCACCTTTAAACCATTCAATGTCGAACTACTCAGCAAACAATATAGTTCATTGACTATACATTTTGTGGTGTATTCATACTAGTTCACTTCTGATCACCTTTAAACCAGTCAATGTCGAACTACTCAGCAAGCAATGTAGTTCACTGACTATTCATTTTGTGGTGTATTCATACTAGTTCATTTCTGATTAGCTTCAAACCAGTCAAGGCCAAACTACCCAGCAAACAATATAGTTCATTGACTATACATTTTGTGGTGTATTCATACTAATTCATTTCTGATCACCTTTAAACCAGTCAATGTCGAACTACTCAGCAAACAATATAGTTCATTGTCTATACATTTTGTGGTGTATTCATACTAGTTCATTTCTGATCACCTTTAAACCAGTCAATGTCGAACTACTCAGCAAACAATATAGTTCATTGACTATACATTTTGTGGCGTATGCATACCAGTTCATTGCTGATTAGCGTTAAACCAGTCAATGCCAAACTAATCAGCAAGCAATATAGTTAATTGACTATACATTTTGTGGTGTTTTCATACTAGTTCATTTCTGATCACCTGTAAACCATTCAATGTCGAACTACTTAGCAAACAATATAGTTCATTGACTATACATTTTGTGGTGTATTCATACTAGTTCACTTCTGATCACCTTTAAACCGGTCAATGTCCAACTACTCAGCAAGCAATATAGTTCATTGACTATACATTTTGTGGTGTATTTATACTAGTTCATTACTGATTAGCTTCAAACCAGTCAAGGCCAAACTACTCAGCAAACAATATAGTTCATTGACTATACATTTTGTGGTGTATTCATACTAATTCATTTCTGATCACCTTTAAACCAGTCAATGTCGAACTACTCAGCAAACAATATAGTTCATTGTCTATACATTTTGTGGTGTATTCATACTAGTTCATTTCTGATCACCTTTAAACCAGTCAATGTCGAACTACTCAGCAAACAATATAGTTCATTGACTGTACATTTTGTGGTGTATTCATACTAGTTCATTTCTGATCACCTTTAAACCAGTCAATGTCCAACTACTCAGCAAACAATATAGTTCATTGACTGTACATTTTGTGGTGTATTCATACTAGTTCATTTCTGATCACCTTTAAACCAGTCAATGTCCAACTACTCAGCAAACAATATAGTTCATTGACTATACATTTTGTGGTGTATTTATACTAGTTAATTTCTGACTACCTTCAAACTAATCAATTCCAAACTACTCAGCAGACACCTAGCTCGTTTACTATACATTTTATGGATGTTTTTATACTAGTTCTTTGCTGATTACCCTTAAACCAATAAATGCCAATCTAATCAGAAAACATACTAGTTTACAACTATAATTTGTTGGGCGAAATCATACTAGTCAGAAAAATCCTGGTTCGTACTAGTATGCAAGTATGTATGAATCTCGGGTTGAAATCATACTACACCTTTTTCAGTTTATATTCAGGAAGTTTTCTGAATATCAATTGTAATTTTCTGAATGTCAATTGCATTTTTCTGAATATCAAATGGAAATTCTGAATATGGATTGTAATTTTCTGAATATAAATTGTTAGTTTCTGAATATAAACTGAAAAAGTTGTAGTCAGAAAAAGTCTAATCTATTTTAGAAAAATACTAATTCGAAAAATTCCATTTCATACTTCATTATTATTATAAGGCCTTATTACACCGCAACCATTAGTACGATCTATTGTAGTACATCGTACTATGCAAACATTATTTGAAATTTTTGGTTTGCTTCTTTTTTTCTCTTGTAATTCGCAGATGCTTTTTCGTGTTTGGGTAAATACAAATATGATGCTGAGGTATATATGATCTAGTATGTCAACTGCTATATTTCTTGTGTATATACACAGAAAAAAGGAACTGGTAAAAAGGCACTAGTAGAATCAACAACATCGTGCTGTTATTCTGAAGTTGACCAAATTTTGGTTGTTTGAACGGTAATTTTTGTTGAAGTAACTCTCCCGTGATACAAAAAAAAAACCAAGTAACTAGTTTTTTCAAATTTTGGGAAATTAGGGGTTTGCGTAGCAGCCCATATCCCCGGCAAAAAAAATCAACTTATTCATACAACTTTTTCAATTATGACAAGATAAGACCCCAAAATTTTGTATGCACATGTGCAAGAAATTTTTTGCGACCTAGTTACGGATTTATTGGCCAAGATAAACAGTTACAGAATTTTTAAAAAACACGATTTTCGCCTTTCATACAAAAAAAAATTTTTGTTTCAGAACAAACACAAGTAACTTTGATTTTAGATTTTTACGATTTTTGGATTTCATACAAAAAAAAATTTTGTTTCACGACAAATCCAAGCAAGTTGATAGTTAGTTGGGTTTGTTGTGCACTTTCATATAAAAACGAAGGAAGCAAATCGTTTTTATTTTTTGGGTCTAACACTAAATTTTCCTTGTTGTTGTTCCAAAGGAGAATCACTCTTGCCAACAAATGTAAAAGTAGGCAATTGAGAAGTAAAGTCCTATCTCGACAGACAAAGATCACGCTATATAAGTCTCTCATCATACGAGTCCTAATGTACGGCTCGGAATCATGGACAGTGTCAAGAAAAGATGAGATGGCAATTGGAGTATTTGAGAAAAAATTTCTCCAGAAGATTTGTGGTCCTTCCCGTGTTGCCAACGGGAAGCATCGAAGGAAATTTAACGATGAGCTGTACGAGCTCTACGCAGAACTGACGAAAGTGTAGCGAATTGAAGCCCAAAGGCTCTGCTGGCTGGGTCATTTTATGCGAATGAACAAGGAAGCTCCAACACAGGTTTTCCAATCGACACCCGAATCGGGCAGCAGAGGAAGGGGCAGGCATCGACTGTTTTGGAAACAACAAGTGGAGGATGACTTGAACTCCCTTCGTGATTTCAATTGAACAATGATGAAACCTGGTTGAATATACTTTTTAGATTCTCACCGATAGTGGGCTGCACTGGAGGAAAAATTCTCTTACACTACCATAACTTTCAGATATAGTATAAAAAGTCCTTACTTCTGCTGCAAAATGTTTTCTGGTTCGCCATCTGATGCTAGGCTGAAATCACATAATATTCCCTAGCTTTATCCCTGCAATAATTTTAAAATTATCTCAAATACTTTTCTTATAACAATAAGATAAATCAAGCATCTTTAAAAGTAACTTGGTTTTGTGAAATAATTCCATACATTTTTTGAAGAAATTCTAATAATTCTTGATTATCAAATCAGTTTTAATGGTTTTTGCATTACTAAGAGATCGAAACTAAAAGAGAAACTTAGAGTGACGATTAGAAATTGATTTCTAATGAGTTTTTGTAAAATAACCAATTATTTGTTGTAAAATTTTCAGTTACTCAAAAAAGAACACGAGTTACTTGGTTTTGTTGTGAACTAAATTCTTGATTTCAGTGCATTTTAAGTTACTTGGTTTTATAATTTTTTTAGTTTAAGGTACTTAGAAACAAGATAGGAAGAAACGGATCGATATCCCTGATAGATTTTTTTAACGGGATTCCGAAAATTCACGATGATGTCACGGGAGAACTGCATTCAGATCTTTTATGATCCCTCTAGATCTTTTATGATCCCATTTTGGCCAGGTTTGTTTGGATGTCCGGCACCCTGGGGATTGTTGCCACCTGTGTACTCCTTCAGCAACTCCTTCGGCAAACGGCATATGCAAGCTAATGCTGAAGGAGTACACACTCCGTCAAGCCAACGAAAGGTGGCAACAATCCCCAAGGTGCCGGACATCCAAACAAACCTGGCCGAAATGGGATCATAAAAGATCTAGAGGCATTCACGCCCTAAAAAGGAGAGAAATCTCCATATTAATAAGTGTTTTAACTGGGCACTGCCTTATTGGTAGGCACGCAGAAAGGCTAGGTGTGCCCTATCGACGATGCTGTAGGAGCTGCAAAGATGATGAGGAAGAGGAAACGGTGAATCACCTCATCTGCAACTGCCCGGCCTTAAGCGGCGCGAGAACGCGCTTTTTGGGAGTTCCCTTCCTGGATAGCCTAAACCAGATCGCTGAACTGGGCATAAAGGACTTGATGGCCTCAGGGATTTTCCATATGGCCGGGTCCCGGGACTGACTTTCCTAGTGTTGGTGGTATCACAAAGGACCTTTCAAAACTGGCCTAAGTGTGCCTCTGCGGCAGCCACTTGAACCTAACCTAACCTAACTGCATTCAACTGTTTGAACAGTCACAAATTTGTAAATTAAAAAAAAACAAGTAAGGAAAGCTGTCTTCGGCTGTGCCGAAGGCTAAATACCTTTCATGAATAAGCGTCACGATTTTCACTGATCGATCCCCAGTACAGCCTGTGTCAATTTAATTTTAGCTCATACCGAAATTATCGGAACTATCGATTATATGGGGGCGATGTGTTATATTTGTCCAATCTCATTGATTTTTACATCGACATGCCACATTCTAAAAGAGAAATAGTTACGAAATTTTCATTTTCCTACTTATCTAATTACAGAAGTTATCTACCAAAATCCGTTTATTGGAACAATCGATTGTATGGGGGCTATGTGAAATATTTATCCCATCTCGATGATTTTCAACATCGATATTTCAGATATAAAAATAGCAATACATCTAAAATTTCACGTTCCTACGTGTTTAATTACAGGAGTTATAGCCCAAAATCCGTTTATCGGAATAATCGATTGTATGGGAGCTATGTGAAATATTCATCCCATCTCGATGATTTTCAACATCGATATTTCACATATAAAAATAGCAACACTTACAAAATTTCACGTTCCTAGTTCTTAAATTAAAGGAGTTATAGCCCAAAATCCGTTTATCGGAACAATCGATTGTATGGGGGCTATGTGAAATATTTATCCCATCTCGATGATTTTCAACATCGATATTTCACATATAAAAATAGCAATACTTACGATATTTCACGTTCCTAGCTCTTAAATTAAAGGAGTTATCTACCAAAATCCGTTTATCGGAACAATAGATTGTATGGGGGCTATGTGAAATATTTATCCCATCTCGATGATTTTCAACATCGATATTTCACATATAAAAATAGCAATACTTACAAAATTTCACGTTCCTAGCTCTTAAATTAAAGGAGTTATAGCCCAAAATCCGTTTATCGGAACAATCGATTGTATGGGAGCTATATGTAATATCGGTCCGATCTTGCTGGTTCCGACAAATGATTCCTATATTGGAAAATGGTGGCCGCATACAAAATTTCAGCCAGATATCTGAAAAACTGAGGGACTAGTTTGCGTTCAAACAGACAGACTGACAGACAGACAGACAGACAGACAGACAGACAGACAGACAGACAGACAGACAGACAGACGGACGGACAGACGGACGTGGCTAAATCAACTCATCTCGTCATCCTGATCATTTCGGTATACTTATTGGTGGGTCTATCTCTTCTTCTTCTCATACTTACAAACATCGGACCAAAGTTATAATACCATTTCATGTTCATGAAAGGTATAAAAACCTAGGTCCCGCCAACTTGTAGGAAAAAAATCAAAGCAGCACACTATAAGTTGGAAGAGAAGTTCGGCAAAAGTCTCGTTAGAGGTTATGACAACCTGTTGGTATATAACCGCCATTTTTTTTACGTTGCGGCGTAAACTTGAGTATATTGACAACAACAAGATAAATTAACTCTAACAATGCTCCTTTAACTCGAGTGTATGGCCCAGCATGAAAGCAGTCTTACTTTGACTCTTTTTGATGTAAAAATAAGACTTACTTTTATCTATATATACATATGTGGGACCGGAACTCCGCAGTGGACGACTAACTTAACCTTAAGTAACCTTAATTTACTTTACCTAAAAATACAACTCCAAAGCCCCAATTACATAAAACTTTGACAAATGCGCGCCTCGTTTTTGAGCATTTGCAAAAATTTCGCTACATGCAATTGGGCCTTCACCTATATAATCAAACTTGACGAACGCGGAATTTGAAAGGAGCCATTGCAAGTTGAATTAAATAATTAAATTAAAAATACAATAAACAATATAATTTAAAAAATATTGAATAAAAAAAATTGTGTTGACTTTACCGAGAATCGAACTCAGAGCCTTTAGCTCATTTTTGGCTGTGTATGAACTAGTATATCAACTGGTATAATGCTGATGTAGAGGCTGACTAGTATACCAATTGGTATGGTGCTGATGCAGAAGAGGACAATTGCTTTTCTTTTTCTCTTGTAACTGCTTATTTTTTACCTTGTAATTCACAGATGCTTTTTCGTGTTTGGGTAAATACAAATAGTCGTTGCTTTCTAAAGAATAAACTGGTATATTGCTGATGTAGAGGCTGACTATGATACTGGTGCATAGGCCGACTAGTATACCAACTGGAATGAATGTCAAATTCGTGGACTAGTATGACAAGTGGTACGATCTGAATGGGCATAATGATTAGTATGTCCTGCCGCATAGACTGAGCAGTATGTCAACTGGTATGATTCTGATGTATATATGATCTAGTATGTCATCTGGTAAGATTCTGAGGCATATATGAACTAGTATGTGAAATGGTATATTTCTGATGCAAATTTGAACTAGTATGTCAACTGGTAAGATTCTGATGCATATATGAACTAGTATGTCAAATGGTATATTTCTGATGCAAATTTGAACTAGTATGTCAACTGATATGATTATGATGCTTAAATGAACTGGTATGTCAACTGGTATGATTCTGATGCATAAATGAACTACTATATCAACTGGTATGATTCTGACGCATATATGAACTAGTATGACAACTGGTATGATTCCGATGCTTTTTTTAACTAGTCTGTCAATTGGTATGATTCTGATGCATATATAAACTAGTCTGTCAACTGGTATGATTCTGATGCATATAAGAAGTAGTCTGTCAACAGGTGTGATTCTGATGCATATATGAACTAGTCTGCCAACTGGTTTGATTCTGATACATATATGAACTAGTCTCTCAACTGGTATGATTCTGATGTATATATGAACTAGTCTTTCAACTGGTATGATTTTGATGTATATATAGAGTAGTCTGCCAACTGGTATGATCATAATGTATATATGAACTATTCTTTCAACTGGTACGATCCTGACGTATATACGAACTAGTATCTTAAATGGAATGATACTTATGTGTATAATAACAAGTATATCAACTGATATATTCCTGATGCAGAGGCTGACTAGTCAGCCTCTGCATCAGGAATATATCAGTTGATATACTTGTTATTATACACATAAGTATCATTCCATTTAAGATACTAGTTCGTATATACGTCAGGATCGTACCAGTTGAAAGAATAGTTCATATATACATCAGAAGCATACCAGTTGGCAGACTAGTTCATATATACATCAGAATCATAACAGTTGAAAGACTAGTTCATATATGCATCAGAATCATACCAGTTGACAGACTAGATCATATATGCACCAGAATCATACCAGTTGGCAGACTAGTTCATATATGCATCAGAATCATACCTGTTGACAGACTACTTCTTATATGCATCAGAATCATACCAGTTGACAGACTAGTTCATATATACATCAGAATCATACCGGTTGACATACTGCTCAGTCTATGCGGCAGGACATACTAAAGCTTTCGGCAGAATCAGTCCGTCAATACGTCACGTACGTGACGTACGTCGTGACAAAACGTACGTGCCGTACAGGGATGGCACATAGCGATTGACGTACGTCATGTTGAAGTACACAGATATGTCAACAAAGTAATTGGCGCAAAACGAAAATTGTTAAAAAAAACATAACAAAAGCAAAATTTCGGTTAAAAACATGGAAAATATTCAAGTAATACTTGTTATGGTCACAATTTTCACAATCCCGTTGTCAAATTGGCGGTAAAATTGATTTTGACATTTGTCACGCAGCTGACGTTCCGTCAAAGTAGAAAATTGGCGAAGGATACCGGATCCGTTGACTGATACTTTGTCAATGTAGCGTTTTACATGCAAAATACACACATCCTACTCGGCTGTCAGTTTCTTCCTTTTCCGGCACGTACGTGACGGACTGATTCTGCCGAAAGCTTAATCATTATGCCCATTCAGATCGTACCACTTGTCATACTAGTCCACGAATTTGACATTCATTCCAGTTGGTATACTAGTCGGTCTATGCACCAGTATCATAGTCAGCCTCTACATCAGCAATATACCAGTTTATTCTTTAGAAAGCAGCGACTATTTGTATTTACCCAAACACGAAAAAGCATCTGTGAATTACAAGGTAAAAAAGAAGCAGTTACAAGAGAAAAAGAAAAGCAATTGTCCTCTTCGGCATCAGCACCATACCAATTGGTATACTAGTCAGCCTCTGCATCAGCATTATACCAGTTGATATACTAGTTCATACACAGCCAAAAATGAGCTAAAGGCTCTGAGTTCGATTCTCGGTAAAGTTAACACAAGTTTTTTTTTCTATATTTTTTAAATTATGTTGTTTATTGTATTTTTAATTTAATTATTGAATTCTACTTGCAATGGCTCCTTTCAAATTCCGCGTTCGTCAAGTTTGATTATATAGGTGAAGGCCCAATTGCATTCAACTTTGTAGGATCCACTGTCATACAAAGTTTTTTAAACGTAAAGCGAAGCGAAATTTTTGCAAATGCTCAAAAACGAGGCGCGCATTTGTCAAAGTTTTATGTAATTGGGGCTTTGGGGTTGTATTTTTAGGTAAGGTAAATTAAGGTTAAGTTAGTCGTCCACTGCGGAGTTCCGGACCCACATATGATATATAGATAAAATTAAGTCTTATTTTTACATCAAAAAGAGTCAAAGTAAGACTGCTTTCATGCTGGGCCATACACTCGAGTCAAAGGAGCATTGGTAGAGTTAATTTATATTGTTGTTGTCAATATACTCAAGTTTATGCCGCAACGTAAAAAAAATGGCGGTTATATACCAACAGGTTGTCATAACCTCTAACGAGACTTTTGCCGAACTTCTCTTCCAACTTATAGTGTGCTGCTTTGATTTTTTCCCTATGAGTTGGCGGGACCTAGTTTTTTTTTTTAATTTAAAAATCTGTGACTGTTCAAACAGTTGAATGCAGTTAGGTTAGGTTAGGTTAGTGGCTGCCGCAGAGGCACACTTAGGCCAGTTTTGAAAAGCCCGTTGTGATACCACCAGCACTAGGAAAGTCAGTCCCGGGACCCGGCCATTTGGAAAATCCCAGCGGTCTGGTTTAGACTATCCAGGAAGGGAACTCCCAAAAAGCACGTTCCCGCGCCGCTTAAGGCCGGGCAGTTGCAGATGAGGTGCTTCACCGTTTCCTCTTCCTCATCATCTTTGCAGCTCCTACAGCATCGTCGATAGGGCACCCCTTCTGCGTGCCTACCAATAAGGCAGTGCCCAGTTAGAACACCTATTAATATTGAGATTTCTCTCCTTCTTAGGGCGTGAATGCCTCTAGATGTTTTATGATCCCATCTCGGCAGGTTTGTTTGGATGTCCGGCAACTTGGGGATTGTTGCCACCTTTCGTTGGCTTGGAGTACACACTCCGTCCCCACCGACTTGAACCTGATCCATGGAGAGTTCCCAAACCTATGCGCCATAGAAAGAAAGGTATTTACAACGACACTTATCTGTGTCTTTGGGTAATTGTGAGTATGTTAGGGTAATATATACATATTTCGCTCATGTCTCTATCACACCTTTGAGCGGTCCAAGGTTGTCTTTGTCTTCGTGCTCCCAACGTGGGGAACCCCCCAGACCCTGACACACAAGATCAGCGATGCTCAAACGCACACCACCAAACTGTGCGATTGTGTTGAAGTATGAGAGAGCTTCTGACTATACCCAAAAAAATTCCAAATACCCAATTAACAAAAATGTTGTATAAAAAAATAAATAAAAATTAAAAGAGTATTATTAAAGTAGTAAGGCAACAAAATTCATTTTTTGAATACAAATTTATAAGTAAAAAAAAAATTATGAAAAAAATTTAGAGAACAACTAGAAAAAATTACAAAAAATCAGACAAATTTATTAACGGTTTGGCGGCCGCCGTGATGTAGCGGTTTAGTGTTCGGCCTTCTACACGAAGTCGTGACGGTTCGATGCCCGGCAAAAGTAACATCAAAAAATTATTTAGAAAAACAATTTTTCTAAACGGGGTCGCCCTTCGGCAGTAGTTTGGCAAACTCTCCGGGTGTATTTCTGCCATGAGTAGCTTCTCAGAAACAAATTCATTTTCTTGCAAGTACCGTTCGGAGTCGGCAAGAAACTGTAGGTCCCGCCAACTTGTAGGAAAACTCAAAAAGCAACACACCACAAGTTGAAAAGAGAAGCTCGGCTAAAAATCTCGCTAGAGGTTATGATAACCTGTTGGTATATCGCCGCCATTAGTTTTTTTTTTGTTTTTTTAAGATTAGTATCTTATAGTAAAATTCAACTAGCTACAAAACTGCGTACTCGAGAAAAGTCTAAAAACTCCATGCCAGAAGTTTCAAGTTTTGGCGAATTTTCCTAAACTTTGCACAAGCTTTTTAAATTTCTTTGTTGCTTTTGACTTGTAGTCTATGAAAATATGTTATTTGAGAAAAATTTACCTACGCGCTGCAGGAACCAGACAAGCCGACATATGTTTCGATGAAGAGATGTAATTCCAGTATCATCGAAACATATGTTGGCTTGTCTGGTTCCTGCAGCGCGTAGGTAAATTTTTCTCAAATAACACATTTTTAAATTTAATTTATTTCTGTTGCAGGTTTGGCCATTTTTGAAATTAAAATTATTAAAAACACGTAAATATGTAAATATTTAAGAATAAAACTACTTTCATGCGTAGCAGTCAACAGCCGTTGATTAAGTGATTCGCAAACTTTAATTTTCACAATGTACAGAGAGCGCTTGACTTGTATGTGTGAGCAATTCTATTAGAGAGTAATAAAGTCGGCCGCCCGCGGGCTAGGTAATGATCGTCACTGCACTAGATACCTACGGTTGCTTTAAATTCAGTTTTTAAAACCTTTATATTAAGTCGCTTTTTTGTTTGCACCACCTTTTTCATACGAAATTTCGGAATCTTGCAAATTTTTTTTTGGTAGCTTCCCGTTGAGTTAGACACTTGAAACTTGGAACATAGTTCAGAGCTCCGTGACAATGCAATGTGAACGAAAAAAGTATCCGCTAGGTGGCGCACGGATCAAGAAATACGGTAAATCAATTTAAAAATTGAAATTTTGGGACGCATATTTGAGGAACTTCCCGGTAAGCTAGGTTATTGAAAATTTGCATACATATGAACAATTGAAGACAATTCAAACTGTTGTACAAGAAATTTCGCTGGATGTCACACTGGTCGAGATAATTACAAAAAATATTAAAAGACTACTGGAATTTTGCGATCACTTTTTAATAACTTCTAGGCTAGTTAGAGACTTGAAACTTTACAGATTTGTCACAACCCCATGACAATGCAATCCCTCATCAAAACAATTCCGGTGGGTGGCGCACGGATCGAGATATTTGGAAAACTAATTTGAAGTTGGGAATTTTCGATCGACTTTTGAACAAATTCCAGGTAACGTGGGAACTTGAAACTTGGCATTAAATTGAGGGAACAGTGACGCTACAAATTGTAAAAATCAAAATACCGATAGATGGCACGCTGGTCTTTATAATTGCAAATCTTACAACAAAAATTAAAACATTCCTGGAATTTTGCGGCAAAAATTCTCAAGTAATTTATAATCACCCCCGCTTAAGTTGTCGATTTTGTGCAAGACAAAATCATTTACTCTAGGTGAGTCAGCGGCAGTAGTCGATTTCGGGCTTATCGCTCCGCTGACTAGCCAAGCGGAACGGTCGTGCCGCTTCGGTGGCGTACCGACGCTTCACTTGGCTCTGGCCTAAGGGTGAGATGGGTTGAGTGGTGTCAGGGAGTATCTGTGCTTTATGCACAGCGCCCGGCCAACAAGCCATCTTACCCAAAGCCAGCACACCGCCACCCCCCTCTCGTGACACCTACATAGTTACCCTGCAGTCAACTTAACTAGTTTTATACTAATCAAATATTAGTCAGCCAGGCGCCTCAACTAGTTCGAGTTCTGTAATTTTTCCATATTAACACTGCGATGTCCTACGAGATGGCAATTGTCCTTCTCTGCATCAGCACCATACCAATTGGCTGACTAGTCAGCCTCTGCATCAGGAATATACCAGTTGATATACTTGTTATTATACACATCAGTATCATACCATTTAAGATACTAGTTCGTATATACGTCAGGATCGTACCAATTGGCAGACTAGTTCATATATACATCAGAATAATACCAGTTGGCAGACTAGTTCATATATACATCAGAAGCATACTAGATGAAAGACTAGTTCATATATGCATCAGAATCATACCAGTTGACAGACTAGTTCATATATGCATCAGAATCATAACAGTTGGCAGACTAGTTCATATACGCATCAGAATCACACCAGTTGAAAGACTAGTTCATATATGCATCAGAATCATACCAATTAATAGACTAGTTAAAAAAATCATCGGAATCATACCAGTTGTCATACTAGTTCATATATGCGTCAGAATCATACCAGTTGATATAGTAGTTCATTTATGCATCAGAATCATACCAGTTCACATACCAGTTCACTTATGCATCATAATCATATCAGTTGACATACTATTTCAAATTTGCATCAGAAATATACCATTTGACATACTAGTTCATATATGCATCACAATATTACCAGTTGATATACTAGTTCATATATACATCAGAATCATACCAGTTGACATACTGCTCAGTCTATGCGGCAGGACATACTAATCATTATGCCCATTCAGATCGTACCACTTGTCATACTAGTCCACGAATTTGACATTCATTCCAGTTGGTATACTAGTCGGTCTATGCACCAGTATCATAGTCAGCCTCTACATCAGCAATATACCAGTTTATTCTTTAGAAAGCAGCGACTATTTGTATTTACCCAAACACGAAAATTGAATTACAAGGTAAACAAGTAAGGAAAGCTGTCTTCGGCTGTGCCGAAGGCTATATACCTTTCATGAATAAGCGTCACGATTTTCACTGTTCGATCCCCAGTACAGCCTGTTTCAATTTAACTATATTTACTATACACATTACACATCTTTGTTATAATTTAAAAAAACTTACAAAATAATAGGATCCGAGTTATCGGAACAATCGATTGTATGGAGGCTATATATTATACGTGTTCAATTGTACTGACTTACACTATACACATTACATATGTAGAAAGTACTAAAGGTGAAATATTTTACGTTCCTAACTTTTTAAATGCGGAAGTATTGGCCAAAAAACCTTATATCGGAACAACCGGTTGTATGGGGCTAAATATATGTTATATTTACCCGATCTTCTTGATTTTCCTCTACACACTACATAAATTGAAAGTACTCAAGTTGCAAAATTTTATGTTCCTAACTTTTTAATTGCAGAAGTATTGGCCAAAAAAACCTTATATCTGAACAATCGGTTGTATGGGGGCTATATGTTACATTTGCCCGATCTTGTTGATTTTCACTATATACACTACATAAATAGAAAGTACTCGAGTTGCAAAATTTTACGTTCCTAACTTTTAATTGCAGAAGTTTTGGCCAAAAAAACCTTATATCTGAACAATCGGTTGTATGGGGGCTATATGTTACATTTGCCCGATCTGGTTGATTTTCACTATATACACTACATAAATAGAAAGTACTCGAGTTGCAAAATTTTACGTTCCTAACTTTTTAATTTCAGAAGTTTTGGCCAAAAAACCTTATATCTGAACAATCGGTTGTATGGGGGCTATATGTTACATTTGCCCGATCTGGTTGATTTTCACTATATACACTACATAAATAGAAAGTACTCGAGTTGCAAAATTTTACGTTCCTAACTTTTTAATTGCAGAAGTTTTGGCCAAAAAACCTTATATCTGAACAATCGGTTGTATGGGGGCTATATGTTACATTTGCCCGATCTGGTTGATTTTCACTATATACACTACATAAATAGAAAGTACTCGTGTTGCAAAATTTTACGTTCCTAACTTTTTAATTGCAGAAGTTTTGGCCAAAAAACCTTATATCTGAACAATCGGTTGTATGGGGGCTATATGTTACATTTGCCCGATCTGGTTGATTTTCACTATATACACTACATAAATAGAAAGTACTCGAGTTGCAAAATTTAACGTTCCTAACTTTTTAATTGCAGAAGTTTTGGCCAAAAAACCTTATATCTGAACAATCGGTTGTATGGGGGCTATATGTTATACTGGTCCGATCTTGTCAGTTCCGACAAATGATTCCTATATTACAAAATGGTGGCCACATACAAAATTTCAGCCAGATATCTCAAAAATTGAGGGACTAGTTTGCGTTCAAACAGACAGACGGACAGACGGACAGACGGACAGACGGACATGGCTAAATCAACTCATCTCGTCATCCTGATCATTTCGGTATACTTATTGATGGGTCTATCTCTTCTTCTTCTCATATTTACAAACATCGGACCAAAGTTATAATACCATTTCATGTTCATGAAAGGTATAAAAAGAAGCAGTTACAAGGGAAAAAGAAAAGCAATTGTCCTCTTCTGCATCAGCACCATACCAATTGGTATACTAGTCAGCCTCAGCATCAGCATTATACCAGTTTATATACTAGTTCATACACAGCCAAAAATGAGCTAAAGGCTCTGAGTTCGATTCTCGGTAAAGTTGACACAAGTTTTTTTTTCTATATTTTTTAAATTATGTTGATTATTGTATTTTTAATTTAATTATTGAATTCAACTTGCAATGGCTCCTTTCAAATTCCGCGTTCGTCAAGTTTGATTATATAGGTGAAGGCCCAATTGCATTCAACTTTGTAGGATCCACTTTCATTCAAAGTTTTTTAAACGTAAAGCGAAGCGAAATTTTTGCAAATGCTCAAAAACGAGGAGCGCATTTGTCAAAGTTTTATATAATTGGGGCTTTGGAGTTGTATTTTTAGGTAAGGTAAATTAAGGTTACTCAAGGTTAGGTTTGTCGTCCACTGCGGAGTTCCGGTCCCACATATGTATATATAGATAAAAGTAAGTCTTATTTTTACATCAAAAAGAGTCAAAGTAAGACTGCTTTCATGCTGGGCCATACGTTGGAGCTAAAGGAGCATTGTTAGAGTCAATTTATATTGTTGTTGTCAATATACTCAAGTTTATGCCGCAACGTAAAAAAATGGCGGTTATATACCAACAGGTTGCCATAACGAGACTTTTGCCGAACTTCTCTTCCAACTTATAGTGTGCTGCTTTGATTTTTGTTGGGATTTTCCACATAGTAGTATCCCGGGACTGACATTAATAAACCGACACCGTTACTCCTCCTCGAACCACTTAGATGACTTTATGAAGGCCATCAAGTCCTTTATGTCCAGTTCAGCGGTCTGGTTTAGGCTATCCAGGAAGGGAACTCCCAAAAAGCGCGTTCTCGCGCCGCTTAAGACCGGGCAGTTGCAGATGAGGTGCTTCACCGTTTCCTCTTCCTCATCATCTTTGCAGCTCCTACAGCATCGTCGGTACGGCACACCTTCTGCGTGCCTACCAATAAGGCAATGGCCAGTTCGAACACCTATTAATATGGAGATTTCTCTCCTGCTTAGGCCAGGTTTGTTTGGATGTCCGGCACCTTGGGGGTTGTTGCCACATTTCGTTGGCTTGGAGTACACACTCCGTCAAGCCAACGAAAGGTAGCAACAATCCCAAGGGTGCCGGATATCCAAACAAACCTGGCCAAAATGGGATTATAAAAGATCTAGAGGGATCATAAAAGATCTGAATACAGTTACTTCAACAAAAAATACCGTTCAAACAACCAAAATTTGGTCAACTTCAGGATAACAGCACGAGATTGTAGATTTTACCAGTGCCTTTTTTCTGTGTATATACACAAGAAATATAGCAGTTGACATACTAGATCATATATACATCAGCATCATATTTGTATTTAGCCCAACACGAAAAATCATCTGTGAATTACAAGAGAAAAAAAGAAGCAAACCAAAAATTTCAAATAATGTTTGCATAGTACCATGTACTACAATAGATCGTACTAATGGTTGCGGTGTAATAAGGCCTTATAATAATAATGTAGTATGAAATGGAATTTTTCTAAAATAGATTAGGCTTTTTCTGACTACACCTTTTTCAGTTTATATTCAGAAAGTAACAATTTATATTTAGAAAATTACAATTCATATTCAGGATTTCCATTTGATATTCAGAAAAATACAATTGACATTCAGAAAATTACAATTGATATTCAGAAAACTTTCTGAATATAAACTGAAAAAGATGTAGTATAATTTCAACCCGAGATTCATACATACTTGCATACTAGTACGAACCAGGATTTTTGTGACTAGTATGATTTCGCCCAGCAAATTATAGTTGTAGACTAGTATGTTTTCTGATTAGATTGGCATTTATTGGTTTAAGGGTAATCAGCAAAGAACTAGTATAAAAACATCCATAAAATGTATAGTAAACGAGCTAGGTGTCTGGTGAGTAGTTTGGAATTGATTAGTTTGAAGGTATTCAGAAATTAACTGGTATGAATACACCACAAAATGTTTAGGCGTAGAACTATAATGTTGCTGAGTAGTTTGGCATTGACTGGTCTAAAGCTAAACAGAAATGAACTAGTATGAATACACCACAAAATGTACAATCAATGAACTACATTGTTTGCCGAGTAGTTTGGCAATGACTGGCGTAAAGGAAATCTGAAATGAACTAGTATGAATACACCACAAAATGCATAGTCAATGAACTAGAATTTTCGCTGAGTAGTTTGGCATTGAATGGTTTAAAGCTAATCAACAATGAACTGGTACGCATATGCCACAAAATGCATAGTCAATGAACTATATTATAATGAACTAGTATGAATACACCACAAAATGTATGGTCAATGAACTATATTATTTGCTGAGTAGTTCGATATTGACTGGTTTAAAGGTGATCAGAAATGAACTAGTATGAATACACCACAAAATGTATGGTCAATGAACTATATTATTTGCTGAGTGGTTCGACATTGCCTGATTTAAAGGTGATCAGAAATGAACTAGTATGAAGACACCACAAAATGTATAGTCAATTAACTATATTGTTTGCTGAGTAGTTTGGCCTTGACTGGTTTGAAGCTAATCAGCAATGAACTAGTATAAATACACCACAAAATGTATAGTCAATGAACTATATTGTTTGCTGAATAGTTCGACATTGACTGGTTTAAAGGTGATCAGAAATGAACTAGTATAAATACACCACAAAATGTATAGTCAGTGAACTATATTGTTTGCTGAGTAGATCGACATTGACTGGTTTAAAGGTGATCAGAAGTGAACTAGTATAAATACACCACAAAATGTATAGTCAATGAACTATATTGATTGCTGAGTAGATCGACATTGACTGGTTTAAAGGTGATCAGAAGTGAACTAGTATGAATACACCACAAAATGTATGGTCAATGAACTATATTATTTGCTGAGTAGTTCGACATTGACTGGTTTAAAGGTGATCAGAAATGAACTAGTATGAATACACCACAAAATGTATAGTCAGTGAACTATATTGTTTGCTGAGTAGATCGACATTGACTGGTTTAAAGGTGATCAGAAGTGAACTAGTATGAATACACCACAAAATGTTTAGTCATTGAACTATATTGTTTGCTGAGTAGTTTGGCCTTGACTGGTTTAAAGGTGATCAGAAGTGAACTAGTATGAATACACCACAAAATGTATAGTCATTGAACTATATTGTTTGCTGAGTAGTTTGGCCTTGACTGGTTTGAAGCTAATCAGCAATGAACTAGTAGAAATACACCACAAAATGTATAGTCAATGAACTAGAATTTTCGATGAGTAGTTTGGCATTGACTGGTTTTAAATCTAATCAACAATGAACGAGTATGCATATGCCACAAAATGGTTAGTCAATGAACTAGTATGTTTGCTGAGTATTTCGGAATTTGACTGCAGGGTAGTGTGCGAATACGAGTGGGGGATGGGGGTTTCCAGCAAGGGCCAGCACTGAGTGACTAGGATACTTTTTGGTTTGGGCGAGTCGATGGAGTTGTTGCCTTATGGCGTTCTCGCTCCATCGACTAGCTAAGTGGGAAGACCGTGCCGCTCCGGCGGCGTCCCGACTTCCACTTAGCTCTGGATCTGGAGCAGACCGATGGGTTTGCTGGGGGATAGCGTTGTGCTGGTCGCCACCTGTTGCTGCTTTCCGGCCGCCACGCTCCGCCGCTAGATTATTGTGACGCCGTTCTTTAACACAGCTCAGCTGTTCGCCACCTCTTGCTGCTCTCCGGTCACTACGACCGACTTATCACTGCCGGAGAGAATTTTCCATACCGACCGCTCTCCTCTAGTCCGTCCGTGCTTAGACGGAAAGCTGCTTCTCATCGACGCCTTAAGGCCGTGTGTGTTCGACTTTAATACACAAAAAGCGTGTTATTATTTAGTAGGGGTTAGTGGGACCTCTGCTGACCTTGGACAGACTGAGTTTGCATCAGCCTTCGACAAAACCCACCTCATAAATGGCGCCCGAGCAGGGACCCGATTCCGCAGATGACTGTGCGAAAAAACAACTGCCACCAACACTGTCGAGTCGGGTTCATCGAACACACCCCCCAGCGGGGATAACACCACGCTCCAAACCGATTCCCTTAACTGGATTTATTTATTGAAAAAGGAGAGACTGGTCGAGGAGTGCAAGAAATACCGAATTTTCGTAGAGAGCTACACCGTCGCCGATCTCCGCCGCGCCCTGAGCATGTACGGCGCAATCGTAAGTCAAGCGAGGACCTACTGAAAGATTTGGAAATGGAGATCAATGAAGAGGAGGAGAAGCCGGTAAAGACGGTAACAAAACCGCCTCCCATTATTACAATTCAGAACGCAACTCCGAAGCATGGAGAAAAAGAACCTGCGCAACCAAAGAAAGATGAGATGGGTGACGCCGAAGTCATGAACACTGTCCGCCGCTGGGATGTGCACTTCTCAGGAAGCGATTCGCTGTATGAATTTTTAGAGAGAGTGGAGGAACTAGCAGAATGCTACCGCAATCCCGCAGACCGACTCCTTCCAAACCCTCCCTGAACTTCTACGGGGAAAAGCACTCCAATGGTACCGCGTCCGTAAACATCAAATACGTAGGTGGGTCGATTTTCGTGAAGAAGTACAAAAATTCTTCCTGCCAAAACGACACCTTGGCCACCTGGAGGAGACCATCCGGCAGCGGAAGCAACAAGGAAGAGCGCTACAAACATTCATTTGCCAACATCCAACTATGTGCAGGGAGGACCACCTGGAACGCATTTACGACGGCCTACGCGTGGAATACCGCCTTTTTGTTAAGCGTGGTGAATTCAGGACCATCGAGGAATTGATGGAATTAACCGAGGAGTACGAATTACTTAAAGGAGAGGAGGCCAAGCAAGGAAAGATGATAGTCCATAGCCTCCACCACATTCAAGAAGAGTACGATTCCGAAGCGTGCTGTTGGCGCTGTAAGGAACGCGGTCACCACCGTTTCCAGTGCAGAGGGACGAGGATAATCTTTTGTTTCAAATGCGGTCAGGACAACATTATGTCGAAAGATTGCCCTTGCAACCGAACTACAACCAGAATCACATCCAGGACTACACCGAATAGACAACAAAACCAGGGCCAGATCCAGTCCATCCAGCCGCGAACTCCAACGGAACCACCCGCCCGCCAGCGCAATTCACCTGACAAAGTACTAGGAGATGGGCGGTTTTACATCAATGTTACCCTCGAGGGCATGGGCGTGCGAGCGCTACTGGATACTGGCTCCACGCTTTCATATGTAGATGACTCAATAAGGAAGCATCTGGAGGCACACAAGATTCAACCCGAGCTCAGCACACGGAGCATCCAACTGGCGGACCAAACTTCCGTTTACAGTTCAAACGCCTACCCCGCCAAGATATGGTACGAAGGAAAGGCAAGCAACACACGGTTGTCTGTAATTCCAAACCTCGCAGCAAAGATGATCCTGGGAATGGATTTTTTACGGGAGAGGTAAGCAGTTCTTACTATCGATGGCAAAAGGCTTGATGCCACCCGAACCAAGAGAGCCGACGAACTCGCCAGGCTATGCCTGCTTAGCTCAAGGGAGCACCTAAATAACGACCAACACGCTATGCTGGGAAATATTTAGCGCATCATCGACAGCGGTTCAACGAGATCAGCGGCCCAAGTACCGCTGGCGAACATGTAATCACGTTAAAGCATAACCGACCGCTGAAACAAAGGTATCCGTAAAAAGCAAGGAACATGGAGGATGTGCATAGACTATCGCCAGCTCAATGCTGCAAGTGAACCAGATGCATACCCGTTACCACAGATTGGAGCTATCCTCGACCAACTAAAGGGGGCCAAATTTATTTCTACCATTGACCTCAAAAACGGTTATTGGCAAATTCCGCTGGGCAAAAGTTCCCGACCATACACCGCATTCACCGTACCAGGAAGAGCATTGTTCCAATGGAAAGTCATGCCCTTCGGCCTGCACGCGGCCCCGGCAACGTTTCAGCGCGCTTTGGACAGCATACTGGGACCGGAGCTGCAACCAAAAGTATTTGCGTACGTAGACGACATCATCGTTTTAGGAGACACGTTCAAAGAACACATGGACAACTTACAGGAAGTTTTCGAGCGGCTTCAGAGGCACAAAATGCAGGTGAATTTCGACAAATGTACCTTTACCAACCGCAGCTGCATTACCTGGGACACATAGTCAGCACCAAAGGGATCCACACCGACCCCAGTAAGGTATCTGCAGTACGGGAGATGCCGGCACCGCAAACGCTGAAGGAGCTCCGTCGTTTCCTTGGTCTCGCATCGTGGTACCGCCGCTTCGTGGCTAAATTCTCCACGCTGGCACCAATTGTTGAAAAAGAATCAGGCTTGGAAGTGGGACGCGCCACAAGAAGACGCGTTTATAACCATCAAGGAAAAGCTCACCAATGCACCGGTACTATGCTGTCCCGACTTTACCCGACCGTTCATCCTGCAAACAGACGCCAGTGGAGAAGGACTGGGCACCGTACTGTATCAACGCCACCCCGAAAACGAGCAAGTTATAGCATACGCTAGCCGCAGCCTCACCCCATTAGAAAAACGATACTCAGCCACCGAGCAAGAGTGCCTCGCCGTACTATGGGGTATCCGCAAGATGAGATCATACCTGGAAGGATACCAGTTCACGGTAATAACCGATCACCACTCGCTGAAGTGGTTACACTCCCTGCAAAACCCTTCTGGGCAACTGGCACGATGGGCACTGGAGCTACAACAATATAACTTTGACATCGAATACCGCAAAGGATCGCAAAACGTGGTGGCCGGCGCACTCTCTCGATGCCCGCAACCGTACACCGAAGCCGACATGCTATATACTATCGACGCCGGCACATGCGACTGGTACGAGAAGAAGACGCGCCAAGTGAAGGAACAACCACACGCCCAACCAGACTACCAGATTGTCGAAAATCGCCTTTTCCGTCATATTCCGCCGAAAAACCAGATTTCCCGCTCCCCGCAGTGGAAGCTGTGTATCCCAGCCAACCGACGAGGTGACGTCCTCCAAGAAGTCCACGATTCCGCATCTCCTGGCCATTTGGGTGTGAAGAAAAGCCTCAAGCGAGCCCAGCAAAACTATTACTGGCCAAGTATGTACCGCGACGCACTCCAGCACGTGCGCCGATGCCTGACATGCGCTGAATATAAGGTAGAACAAAGACGCCCGGCAGGATTAATGGCCACCATGCAATGCTCACGGCCTTGGGAAATCGTCACCGCCGACTTCATTGGACCAGTACCGCGATCTAAACAAGGAAATACGTGCCTCCTCGTCTTGGTGGATAAATTTTCCAAGTGGACTGAGTTAGTTCCAGTGCGTTAGGGTGCACCCCCCTTCAGCTCTCCGATCGGCCTGCGAGTCCCAGCTGGTACAACTCTGTCTCCATACAGCCACCTATTCATAGCGTGCGACTATGGAGGCAGTGGTGTCCAGCCAACGAGCCAGCACCCTAATCATTCACCTTTTCTTATCATTCACTCTAGGATTCACTCCAGTCTTTCAACACCGTCCTTGGAGGAGAACTACCATCACCCAGCTGAACCGACCAGGTAAACCCCCCGCCTATTGACCCGCTCCGCCTTATCCACTCAATAGTCTTCCGCCGAATACCGCTGCTCCGATACTGGTACGCCCTCCGCCGTTCAGCCGCCGCTTGCCAACTGGGTCATTCCGCCGCTAGCTTCTTGCTACGTCGCCCCCTTAACACAGCTCAGCTGGTCGCCACCTGTTGCTGCTTTCCGGCCGCCACGCTCCGCCGCTAGATTATTGTGACGCCGTTCTTTAACACAGCTCAGCTGTTCGCCAACTGTTGCTGCTCTCCAGTCACTACGACCGACTTATCACTGCCAGAGAGAATATTCCATACCGACCGCTCTCCTCTAGTCCGTCCGTGCTTAGACGGAAAGCTGCTTCTCCTCGACGCCTTAAGGCCGTGTGTGTGTTCGACTTTAATACACAAATAGCGTGTTAGTGGGACCTCTGCTGACCTTGGACAGACTGAGTTTACCTCAGCCTTCGACAAAACCCGCCTCATAAATACAATTTGTTGAAATCAGAATTCCAAAAGGTGGCGTGCGTTTCGATATAATTGAAAATCTCTAAAACATAGGGGGAATCTTGCCAGAAGCCGATGACAATACAATCTCTCATCAAAAAAATTCCGGTAGTTGGCTCACATATCAAGATATTTCCAAAACTATTTTGAAGTTGGGAACTTTGCGATCGACTTTTGACTAACTTTCTGGTAATCTAGGAACTTTAAACTTAGCATTTAGTTAAAGGAACCGTGAAAGTACCATATTTAAAAATCAAATTCCCGATAGGAATCACCAAAACTAAAAATAAAATAATAAAAAGATGATCAAAAAATTTTAAAGACAACCTTTATATGAATGCTGTCAAAAAGCCTCAGCAAATTTGTTGTTAAACAAAGACATGGTTTCGGTGTTTTTGGTTTTGAAATTTTAGTCATACCAATTAAAATAAATTTTTGAGATTTCAAGATATAAAGGTGGAGTGCACGTTTCCAAACTAAGGCAAACAATTTCTGAGAGCCTAAATAGAAGTTCGGTTATCAACAAAACATTTAAAGCCTATTAATTGCACTCCACCTTTATTTTTTCAAATCTCAAGAATTGATTACAATTGGTATGACTAAAATTTCAAAACCAAAAACACCGAAATCTTTGTCTTTGTTTAACGACAAATTTGCTGAGACTTTTTGACAGCATTCATATAAAGATTGTCTTTAAAAATTTTGTATCATCTTTTTATTTCAAGTAATTTTGAGTTAGGGCCTTTCTATATTAAGTAACGATATGTATGAATGTATATCTGTACGTACCAAGCTGAGCTTAGGCCGGTTCTTCAACTTAGTTAGAGAGATGTATGTACATTTCAGTTCTGACAAAATATGCAGAATCGTCTTTACGCAGTTGTTGCCACGAACATTTTTTTTTCGTACTAAAAAACTTACCAAAATGCCTTTGAAAGTACCAAAATATTTTTTTTAGAAATAAAAGAGAAATGGTTTGTTCCTTTTATTTATTCGTTTTCAATAGGGAACCAAGAGGCTTTAAACATGAATTTACATCACTATTTGTACTAAAAATGTATATATACAGTGGTGAACTCGGTCCACTAACATTTTTTTTAACTTCGTTAGACAGGGTACTAAGATGGTATTTCTAAAATTTGTTTATTAAAATATAGCCAATTATAAACAGACCCACAAAAAAAAATGGTCACAAAATTTTGAAAAATACCCCTGAAGTTTGTGAAAATTTTTAAGGATTTTTTTTTTTTTTGGTTTCTATTATACAATTGATTAAAAAAATTTAGAAATACCATCCCAGTACCCTGTCTAACGAAATTCAAAAAATGTTAGTGGACCGAATTCACTGTGAGTCACTGTATGTGAGTAAATTTTTGAGTAACAAATTTAAAACTTAAAACTTAAAAACTTGTATACTCATTGTGAATAAGTGCGATTTGTTTACATTTTGTGACATTTTAGGTTTGTTTATTGAGCTGCTCTAGCTTACGCCAGGTTGAGATATTTCACAAAATTGTGTTTAATGAACATTTTTCTTGCTCTAGATGGCTCTATCTTTTGTTTCATGAGTACGCTCAAAACAAAACTAGAGTAATCCAGATCACAAATTTCTGCTCTAGATTTTTTTGTGGAGTAAGTTAGAGCAGAGAAGAGAAGAAAAACTAGCTTGCAGGAAAAGCAACATTTTAGTAAACGTGTAACAAAACAACCAAATAAATAGAAACTATCGAGATTCAAGTGTTTCATGGCATTGCTGCCCTGAGTTCCTCTAAGTTGCTATATTTCTATTTTGACAGCTGCCCTGCTCTGCTCTGCTCTAACCTGCTTTGAACCTTTTTTTATTTATTTATTTATTTATTTAAAGTCGACACAGACAAAAAGCGGTCGACATAAAAGATATATACAAAGCAGAAAAGTTAAAAAGTACATATAAATTTACAGAATGTGTTGTAGATAAAATATAATCTTAATTCAATACATACGGAATGCACTAGATTCCGATCAGCACGCTGTCGGAATGCATAGAGATTCCGATCAGTGTGCTGTCGGAATGCATTCGATTCCGATCAACGCCGAAAATGGCAGGACGTGACGCCAATCCAAAGATTACTACCGTTGTTGGAATGCAATCGATTCCAATCAACTCATTAAGTAGAAGATCAAAGAAAGTATTACATTGGAATCTGCGCAAAAGTGGTAGGACGTGTATCAAATCGAAATATTTACGTTGTTGGAATGCATTCGATTCCAATCAACTGCTAGACCAAAGTTGAAAAGCATTCGTTTCCAATCCTTCATTACTCGATAAAATGTGTGTGCATATTTTCGAGAGCGATGTCAATCTGTTTCAGGCTAAAAAATCAAGTATTGCATTACGTAAAGTAGCAAAGTTACATTCCGTACTAAAACAGCTGTGCAAGTCATTGTAATATGAGCACCAAATGCGCAGGGGATCATTTTTTGCAAAGTTTTGGCGAAAAAAGGGTAAGTGAAATGGAACATAATGTCGGGACAGCCTACAGGCACAGCGAAATTCAATCGACTAAGAAGTTGATCAGTAAACAGACCTTTTTTCTACATCCGGCACACATCAACATGGCGGTCTCTCCTATCTTCTAGCGAATAATAGAAAGAGATAAGAAGATAGAAAAAAATGAGAGAAAAGAGGAAATCAAAAACAAAGTGCCAAATTTATTTACAATAAATCTATTCACAATGATTTTCACCGTGCAAGGGCACATTTTTGTTGAAACGAAATCAGCATTTGATTTACCTACATCTTCTTTTTAAATTAACTGATGAAAACTTTCTTTCTGCAGCTGCAGAGCGATGTGGCAAAGTTAGTGAATTGAATATAAAATTGGTCAATTCTGGGAAATTAGCTCGCCCAATCCATTTTTCAAGCTTCCGACATTTTGCCAAAAAGAATTAATATCCGAATTGCTTTTCAAATTATGGTCACTCAACTTAAGTTAAGTCCACTGGGTGATGATTTTTTCATTATTATCGCTTAAGTTTTGAAATTTTAAAATTAAGTCAAATATACAGCTATCTTTGTCAGACAACACTTCCACAAGTGTTATAATTTTTAGGAACTTGAGATATTTTCTACTAAAACCGAACCGCATTTTGATTTGATCTAAAAGCTCAATATAAAATTTTTAAATATATTATAATATTTCAGCTTTTGATCCTATGAAAATGTTTTCTTTTTTCAAGTGATTGGACACATTTTTGAAAAAAGTTGATTTTAACTTAAAAAGTACCAAAATCAAGAACAGCGTACCAACGTACCAATTCATATTTACAGTACCAGTTTTTGTACGAAAGTACCATACATAATAACCTGTTATGCTACCTTTTGTTTTTTGCATATTTGGATACAGATCTACACATATGTATGTATGTACATTAGAGCGTATCACCAAAAAAAGTCGGCCGTACCTCCCCTCATATGGAGTGTTTTTGAAAAACATATTTAAAAAATTTTTTTTCTGGCAACCCTAGGCAACCCTTTTCTGGTTACCCAATTGCATTTTTTTTTCATAGCTTCGGCATTTATTGTCGGATTTTAAAGTGTGATACACCAATTTTTTTGTCTCAGGGAGTGGGTTTTTCCTAAAAAAAGCTCATTGAGCTCATTCGTTTTGTTGTGGTACTTACCCACCATATCTCAGTCTCTACCACCCTAATGTAACAACCTAATGTCAGTTAATTGAAGACCTTAAACGATTTACGATTTTTTACGGTCTTTAATTTGTTGTTATTAGATCGGTACATTAGGGTGGTAGCAACTGAGGTATGATGGGTAAGTACCTCAACGTAACGCATGAGCTTTTTTTTGCAAGAAAAAAAATTTAAATGTTTTTCAAAAACGCTTCATATAAACATTCGTTTGTCAACTTTGAATTGGAGTATTCATATACTATGTACAAAAGGGAAGATGTCATGAAATAAAGTTAAAGTTGTGTTATTGAATTCTAAGGAATCATCTTGGGTTTTATTGTAGCGTTTACCTGAACGCCTATTTCCTGGAGCTCTATTACTCTGCAATTAGAAGCTATATTTGGATAAAAGTACATTATTCTGAAGCCACTGGCTACTTTTTTAATTTTTCTGTATATCTGCAATGTACGGAGATCAACGGTTACAATTTTTTTATATTTAGAGATACTCAGTTTCGGGCAGTGCTTTGTGTACCGTAGGCGGTGCTTTTATACCCAGCGTACTAGTATTAGTACAATTTTGTTCACATAACGGTAGTACGTAACGACTGTTGAGTCACCCTGTCTTGAAATGACATTTCATCATTCCATCATTTCACATTTGATCATTTTCTCTTCTTATAACATTTGCATTTATCTATCTTTATTTACTTGCATGTATCTAAGTTGCACACATTCTATTATATATTACATACAAAGCCGAACGGTAAAATTTAACAAGTCGAGGAAAAATCCAATCGACTGAGTAGCTTTCTTTTCTATGCAGATTGTCGAAGCGGGCAGACATCTATACAATTGTGAAACAACAACACAACAACCAAACCACAACAACCAAACCACAACCAGCTGCAAGAAGCAGAAACAACAACAATCAACATACAAATTCACTTTAAATAGTTAACTTAAATACTTTTTCATAGTTTGATCAAAAGTTTATATTTCATTTATCATTTCAATAAATAATTATCAATTCTAAATTACATACATATGTAAATCAATAGTTTTGAATATACGCCTCAACAGTTTTCACAATTAGTACGTCTGCCTCGCCTTTTATGCACGTGGAAAATTGGTAAGATCAATTCAACAAGTGAGTGCATGCCAAAAGCACATAATTACAATTTGCGGAGCTGACCACGAGAAGGTCTGGAAACCACCAGTGAAGAAGATTCGTCATTTGAGAGCACCATGGCGGTCGCCGTGGTGTAGCGGTTAAGTGTTCGGCCTTCTACACCAAGTCGTGGCGGTTCGATGCCCGGCAAAAGTAACATCAACAATTATTTAGAAAGAGAATTTTTCTAAAACGGGGTCGCCCCTCGGCAATAGTTTAGCAAACTCTCCGGGTGTATTCCTGCCATGAGAAGCTTCTCAGCAAAAAATTCATTTGGTTTGCAAGTGCCGTTCGGAGTCGGCAAAAAACTGTAGGTCCCGCCAACTTGTAGGAAAAACTCAAAAGCAACACACCACAAGTTGGAAAGAGAAGCTCGGCTAAAAATCTCGTTAGAGGTTATGATAACCTGTTGGTATATCGCCGCCATTAGTTTTTTTTTATGTCTGAAGCAGGTGATGATGCAGGGGCTATTGCAGACCGCATGAATACCATCATCACAGCATTAAACGCGTTGTCGGCAGCAGTGGAAGAGCTGAAGAATAGTACAAACGAAAGTCAGCGTGACATAATTCGTTTGCGAGAAGAAATGCAGAATCATACTGCTGCTGAGAATCAAGGAGCACACAGTGTGCCAGGGCAAGCCATGCCACAGGGAAGCGTAAGTGACAGTCAGGTGGTGCAAAACGAGTCAGAGCAATTCATGCCGCTACAGGGGGGTGAAAGTGATAGTCAGGCGACGCAAAGTGAGTCAGGGCTTTAAATGTGCAGGTTGGGCAGGTCGTGCCGGCTACAGAGGCCAAAGTTAAACTTTATGATTTGCCGACGTTTAATGGCAATGTAGAAAAGTGGCCACTGTTTCTCGCCAACTTCAATGATACAACTGCGATGTTTAAATATAGTAATAGGCAAAACCTGCGCAGGTTGATGCATATTGAACATTCCACAGAGTGCTACAAATGTAGTGGCAATCATATACTAATTCAGTGCGACTCGTTTAAAAAAATTGGTATACAAGAGCGTTGGCAATTAGTAAAAGAGCTACAGTTATGCTTTACATGTTTGCGCAAGGGACACCGCACGTTCAAATGTCGATCGAAGAAGAAATGTGAGGTAAATGGATGCCAGCGGTACCATAACCCAATATTACAGAGTGCGGAAGCACCAAATCAAACGGTCCGTCAAGCTACAACAACAAATGAAATTGTCCAGCCTATTTTAAATTGCCGCTCAACTCAGAGCACATGGGGGCAGATGTTTAAAATGTTGCCGGTTAACATTTATGGGCCCAATGGTAAGCGCGAGGTGTTAGCAATGTTTGATGAAGGCTCTTCAATATCAATTATGGAAGAAAAGGTTGCCAAAGAGATCGGTGCGAAAGGTAAAACGCATTCACTAACACTCCAGTGGTATGATGATAAGGTAGTCACAGAACAAGCACTGAAATTTAACGTTGAAATTGAGAATCGCATAGACAAAACCAAATACTTATTGAAAAATGTGTTTACTGTCAGAGATTTGAATTTGCCTGTGCAGTCGTTGAAAAAGGAAGACTTTCAACATTTGAAGCATTTGCCTATTGTAAATTATTTTGCTGCGAAGCCGGTCTTGCTTATTGGGTTGAAACATGCATATTTGGTGCAACGTCCACAGTGGTAAAGTCGGACATGGAAAGTCCATTAGCAATAAAGACTCCGTTAGTATGGGTCGCATATGGTCCAACCCAGTCAACATTGGGTTGCAATCGGGTATTGCTGATCAAAGAAGACCAAGAGCTGCATAACTTAGTCAAAGAGTATTTCGCAACTGACAGCTCAATTCAAACTACAATGAACTAGCACGCTCAACTTTGCACAAAACCACCAGAAGAATAGGCGAGCGATATGAATGCGGATTATTGTGGAAGACGTTTCCATCGAATTTGCCTAGTAGTAGGGTGATAGCTGAAAAGCGCTTAAGCTCAGTGGAGAGACAAATGAAAAATGACATAAATTTTGGGCAGCGATATAGACAAGAAATGAAAAAATACCTAGATAAAGGTTACCCCAGAAAATGGAATAGCGACGAGGTGTTGTCGACATATCCGCACATTTGGTACTTGCCACACTTTGCCGTCTTTAACCCAAACAAGCCTGACAAATTAAGAATAGTTTTCGATGCCGCTGCTACCGTAGACAACGTGTCAGTGAACTCAGTTCTTTTAAAAGGGCCAGAACAAGTGCAACCGTTATTACGAATACTATTTCAATTTCGCCAGGGCCGTATAGGAGTGTCAGCCGGCATACGAGAAATGTTCTCACAAATAAAAATACGTGAAGTTGATCAACACGCACAACGCTACCTGTGGCGAGATGGTGATACTACGAAGCCGATTGAAGAATATGTTATGACGTCATTAATATTTGGCGCCGTATGCTCACCGTGCATTGCCGAACATGCAAAAAATAAAAACGCTGAAGACTTCCAAGCTCTCTTCCCTGCTGAGGCTTCAACGATAATCAGCAAGCACTACGTCGACGATCTAGTGGCAAGTTTCAACACGCCAGAAGAAGCCATAAAGATCAGCCAAGATATTGTCAGCATAAATGTGAAAGCGGGATTTGAGTTAAGGAACTTCATTTCCAATTGCCTCGAAGTAGAAGAAGCTATGAATAAAACATCGTCAGCAACAAGAGAAACGTCAACATGGAAAACAGCGGTTCGGATAAGGTACTGGGTCTGTTCTGGAACACAAAAGACGATACGTTCGAATTTCATACTAAATTCCATCGGGTTCCAGCGGATGTACTTCACGGAACGCGTGCACCGACAAAAAGGGAGCTGCTGCGCATCGTAATGGCAGTGTTCGATCCATTTGGTATGTTGTCTGATTATTTAATTTTTACTAAACTTCTTATTCAATTGGATGGCGATTGGATGGGACGACAAACTCCCACATGACTTAAGCAAAAATGGGTACGCTGGTGGCAAGAGTTTTGCAACGTGAAACAGCTTAAGGTCCAGCGATGCTACTCTCTGTACATATTTGATAATGGGAAAGTGGAGATACACATTTTCGTTGACGCAAGTCAAGTTGCGTTTGCAGCTGTCGGGTACGTTCGTGTGGTGCATGGCAATGAAGTCACTGTCAACTTTGTGATTGGTAAAACTCGTACCGCGCCGTTGAAACTACTCTCCATGCCAAGGCTAGAGCTGCAGGCAGCTGTGTTGGGTGCCCGATTATCGAAACTGATTTGCGACAGCCACGAGTTCAAAGCTAAAAGATTAATATTGTGGAGTGACTCCCAAATGGTTGTCCAATGGCTTAAACCGTCGACAAGAAAGTATAAAGCATTCGTTGCCAACCATATCGCCGAAATCCTTAGCGCAACATCAGAACACCAGTGGAGATGTGTACTAACTTGCCAAAATCCTGCAGACGTAGCCACTCGTCCGTCAAGTACACCGAAATTCGACAACAACAGCAGCTGGGTTAAGGGTCCAGCATTTTTGGAGTTAAATGAGGAGCATTGGCCAAACAAAGTCGTAAATGCCTCAGCCGCCCTGCCAGAGGAAGTTAAATCCGCCAGTCTACTGGCCATCCAAGCGACGCATTTATTGATTTCGCCAAATTCAACTCATTTTCAAGGTTGCAACGTATACTAGCATGGGTCATAAAAGCATCAACTATATTTCGCCAAGAGCCAGACGCACAGCCGTGCATATCGCCAGTGATCACAACTGCTGAGTTAGAGAAAGCAGCACATATAATTCATCGAGCCGTACAACGTGAAGGGTTTCCGGACGATTTGCAATATATCTATCGATGGCACGTAAGTTACCGAAACACAGCACATTATTAAAAATATCACCGTATTTAGATCACAACAGCACTACCACGAGAGGAACCATCACCAGAACTCCGCTGTAACCATTAACGCAGTACGCCAGAAATATTGGATACCACATTTGAAAATGTTATTGAAGGCTGTGCAACGTAAGTGCCTCGTATGCAAAATAGACAGAGCAAAGCCTAGTCCACCAATGATGGGCCAGCTACCCATGGCCTTACTCCGTTCGTACGTCCGTTCACGTATACGGGCGTGGATATGTTTGGACCATTTAATTTCGCAATCGGAAGGCGGCGTGAAAAGAGATGGGCAGTCATATTTACTTGCCTCACGATTCGTGCGGCACATATCGAACTTGCTGAAAACCTATCGACTGACGCGACAACGGTACCAATTTCATCGGCGCTCAAAAGGAGTTGCGTGCTAACGAACGTTTGCTAGACACAGACCGTATACATGTTGAAGCCGCGAAGCATAATACTGAATGGGTATTTAATTGTCCAACGAACCCCAGTTCAGGCGGCTGCTGGGAAAGACTTATACGAATTATCAAAGCGTTATTGAGTAAGACACTACGAGAGGTGGCACCAAAGGTCGGCACAATACAGAGCGTCCTTATAGAAGCGGAAAACGTAATCAACTCGCGACCGCTAACATATGTTCGAGTTTCGCACCAAGATGACGAGCCAATCACGCCTAATCATTTTTTGATAGGTTGCGTCAACTCCACACATACGCCTTATCCCGTCGACAAGCAAGTATGCTTGCGCAAGCAGTGGCGAATAGCGCAAAACTTGAAGGATCGTCTGTGGAAGCGCTGGACAACTGAGTATTTGCCGCAACTTATACAACGCACCAAGTGGCAGGAGAAGATCAACCCTCTGCAAGTCAACGACTTGGTAATAATATGCGACCCAGCGCAATCACGAAGTCAATGGCAGAGAGGCCGTGTTACTAAAGTCTGCCCTACTAAAGACGGTCAAGTACGAGTTGCAGAAGTAAAAACCAGCACGGGCATATTGCGGCGACCAGCGACACGCTTAGCTCGGCTCATGGTTGGTGAATCCCAAGGGGATTCACGGGGGGAGGAGTGTTGAGTCACCCTGTCTTGAAATGACATTTCATCATTCCATCATTTCACATTTCATCATTTTCTCCTCTTATAACATTTGCATTTATCTATCTTTATTTACTTGCATGTATCTAAGTTGCATACATTCATATATGAGGCGCTCAGCGCCAAAACAGCCTAACCCCCAAAAAATCCGTCTGAGAAAAACGAAGTTAAAAGAAACAAAGTTTTTAAAATATTTGTACCTCTTTGTTTATTAATAGTAAATAAAGTTTAGTTGTAATATTTGTTTAAGATTAATCATTAGGTGCTAATTACCTACATTAAGAGAGTTTTAAACAGTTAATATAAAAATTAAAGTGGTTTAGGCCATTTTGGAATCCATTTAAAAAAATATATATATTAATAGGAACTGAGGGTTAGGCCATTTTGGCTCCATTAATTAAACATACAAAATTTTTTTAGATAAATAATATAAATAGTTTTTAGCATTTTAAATATGTAATACAAGCTAATAATAATTATTATTCGTCTTCGTCCGGAATATCTTCGTTGTCGGCAGCAGTGGAAGAGCTGAAGAATAGTACAAACGAAAGTCAGCGTGACATAATTCGTTTGCGAGAAGAAATGCAGAATCATACTGCTGCTGAGAATCAAGGAGCACACAGTGTGCCAGGGCAAGCCATGCCACAGGGAAGCGTAAGTGACAGTCAGGTGGTGCAAAACTAATCAGGGCAATTCATGCCGCTACAGGGGGGTGAAAGTGATAGTCAGGCGACGCAAAGTGAGTCAGGGCTTTAAATGTGCAGGTTGGGCAGGTCGTGCCGGCTACAGAGGCCAAAGTTAAACTTTATGATTTGCCGACGTTTAATGGCAATGTAGAAAAGTGGCCACTCTTTCTCGCCAACTTCAATGATACAACTGCGATGTTTAAATATAGTAATAGGCAAAATTTGATGCGCCTACAAAAGTGCTTGAATGGTCCGGAAAAAGAGGCAGTTGCATCAATGCTAATATTTCCGAACGATGTGCCTGCAGCAATGAGTGAACTTGAATTTAGATTCGGAAGACCAGACATGCTGGTCAAATGTCAGATTAGCAAGTTGCAACAGTTTCCCCCAATTTCTGATGCAAAGCCAGATCAAATTGTGTCGTTCTCGTCAAAGATACGCAACGTGGGGCATTTATAAAATCGGCGAGATGTCCACAACATTTAGCAAATGTTACACTGTTAGAGCAAATGGTGGGTAAGTTACCACAAGCACGACAATTTGATTGGGCAAAGCAGGCAGCAACCATACAGCCGTATGCGACAGTAGAAGATTTTTCAAAATGGCTTAGTGAGCTAGCACGTATAGTTTGTTTAATGCCTTCAGTAAGCACACCAAATGCAAGCGCAGCAAATGCAAAAGCAAGTACATCGCAAGCCAACCATCGCAGGTTCATGCATATTGAACATTCCACAGAGTGCTACAAATGTAGTGGCAATCATATACTAATTCAGTGCGACTCGTTTAAGAAAATTGGTATACAAGAGCGTTGGCAATTAGTAAAAGAGCTACAGTTATGCTTTACATGTTTGCGCAAGGGACACCGCACGTTCAAATGTCGATCGAAGAAAAAATGTGAGGTAAATGGATGCCAGGGGTACCATAACCCAATATTACAGAGTGCGGGAGCACCAAATCAAACGGTACGTCAAGCTACAACAACAAATGAAATTGTCCAGCCTATGTTAAATTGCCGCTCAACTCAGAGCACATGGGGGCAGATGTTTAAAATGTTGCCGGTTAACAGTTATGGGCCCAATGGTAAGCGCGAGGTGTTAGCAATGTTTGATGAAGGCTCTTCAATATCAATTATGGAAGAAAAGGTTGCCAAAGAGATCGGTGCGAAAGGTAAAACGCATCCACTAACACTCCAGTGGTATGATGATAAGGTAGTCACAGAACAAGCACTGAAATTTAACGTTGAAATTGAGAATCGCATAGACAAAACCAAATACTTATTGAAAAATGTGTTTACTGTCAGAGATTTGAATTTGCCTGTGCAATCGTTGAAAAAGGAAGACTTTCAACATTTGAAACATTTGCCTATTGTAAATTATTTTGCTGCGAAGCCGGTCTTGCTTATTGGGTTGAAACATGCATATTTGGTGCAACGTCCACAGTGGTAAAGTCGGACATGGAAAGTCCATTAGCAATAAAGACTCCGTTAGTATGGGTCGCATATGGTCCAACCCAGTCAACATTGGGTTGCAATCGGGTATTGCTCATCAAAGAAGACCAAGAGCTGCATAACTTAGTCAAAGAGTATTTCGCAATTCAAACTACAATGAACTAGCACGCTCAACTTTGCACAAAACCACCAGAAGAATAGGCGAGCGATATGAATGCGGATTATTGTGGAAGACGTTTCCATCGAATTTGCCTAGTAGTAGGGTGATAGCTGAAAAGCGCTTAAGCTCAGTGGAGAGACAAATGAAAAATGACATAAATTTTGGGCAGCGATATAGACAAGAAATGAAAAAATACCTAGATAAAGGTTACCCCAGAAAATGGAATAGCGACGAGGTGTTGTCGACATATCCGCACATTTGGTACTTGCCACACTTTGCCGTCTTTAACCCAAACAAGCCTGACAAATTAAGAATAGTTTTCGATGCCGCTGCTACCGTAGACAACGTGTCAGTGAACTCAGTTCTTTTAAAAGGGCCAGAACAAGTGCAACCGTTATTACGAATACTATTTCAATTTCGCCAGGGCCGTATAGGAGTGTCAGCCGGCATACGAGAAATGTTCTCACAAATAAAAATACGTGAAGTTGATCAACACGCACAACGCTACCTGTGGCGAGATGGTGATACTACGAAGCCGATTGAAGAATATGTTATGACGTCATTAATATTTGGCGCCGTATGCTCACCGTGCATTGCCGAACATGCAAAAAATAAAAACGCTGAAGACTTCCAAGCTCTCTTCCCTGCTGAGGCTTCAACGATAATCAACAAGCACTACGTCGACGATCTAGTGGCAAGTTTCAACACGCCAGAAGAAGCCATAAAGATCAGCCAAGATATTGTCAGCATAAATGTGAAAGCGGGATTTGAGTTAAGGAACTTCATTTCCAATTGCCTCGAAGTAGAAGAAGCTATGAATAAAACATCGTCAGCAACAAGAGAAACGTCAACATGGAAAACAGCGGTTCGGATAAGGTACTGGGTCTATTCTGGAACACAAAAGACGATACGTTCGAATTTCATACTAAATTCCATCGGGTTCCAGCGGATGTACTTCACGGAACGCGTGCACCGACAAAAAGGGAGCTGCTGCGCATCGTAATGGCAGTGTTCGATCCATTTGGTATGTTGTCTGATTATTTAATTTTTACTAAACTTCTTATTCAATTGGATGGCGATTGGATGGGACGACAAACTCCCACATGACTTAAGCAAAAATGGGTACGCTGGTGGCAAGAGTTTTGCAACGTGAAACAGCTTAAGGTCCAGCGATGCTACTCTCTGTACATATTTGATAATGGGAAAGTGGAGATACACATTTTCGTTGACGCAAGTCAAGTTGCGTTTGCAGCTGTCGGGTACGTTCGTGTGGTGCATGGCAATGAAGTCACTGTCAACTTTGTGATTGGTAAAACTCGTACCGCGCCGTTGAAACTACTCTCCATGCCAAGGCTAGAGCTGCAGGCAGCTGTGTTGGGTGCCCGATTATCGAAACTGATTTGCGACAGCCACGAGTTCAAAGCTAAAAGATTAATATTGTGGAGTGACTCCCAAATGGTTCTCCAATGGCTTAAACCGTCGACAAGAAAGTATAAAGCATTCGTTGCCAACCATATCGCCGAAATCCTTAGCGCAACATCAGAACACCAGTGGAGATGGGTAGCAACTTGCCAAAATCCTGCAGACGTAGCCACTCGTCCGTCAAGTACACCGAAATTCGACAACAACAGCAGCTGGGTTAAGGGTCCAGCATTTTTGGAGTTAAATGAGGAGCATTGGCCAAACAAAGTCGTAAATGCCTCAGCCGCCCTGCCAGAGGAAGTTAAATCCGCCAGTCTACTAGCCAGCCAAGCGACGCATTTATTGATTTCGCCAAATTCAACTCATTTTCAAGGTTGCAACGTACACTAGCATGGGTCATAAAAGCATCAACTGTATTTCGCCAAGAGCCAGACGCACAGCCGCGCATATCGCCAGTGATCACAACTGCTGAGTTAGAGAAAGCAGCACATATAATTCATCGAGCCGTACAACGTGAAGGGTTTCCGGACGATTTGCAATATATCTATCGATGTCACGTAAGTTACCGAAACACAGCACATTATTAAAAATACAACACAACAGCACTACCACGAGAGGAACCATCACCAGAACTCCGCTGTAACCATTAACGCAGTACGCCAGAAATATTGGATACCACATTTGAAAATGTTATTGAAGGCTGTGTAACGTAAGTGCCTCGTATGCAAAATAGACAGAGCGAAGCCTAGTCCACCAATGATGGGCCAGCTACCCATGGCCTTACTCCGTTTGTACGTCCGTTCACGTATACGGGCGTGGATATGTTTGGACCATTTAATTTCGCAATCGGAAGGCGGCGTGAAAAGAGATGGGCAGTCATATTTACTTGCCTCACGATTCGTGCCGCACATATCGAACTTGCTGAAAACCTATCGACTGACGCATTCATATTATGCTTGCGAAATTTTATTAATCGCATTGGCACGCCACTGAGAATAAGAAGCGACGACGGTACCAATTTCATCGGCGCTCAAAAGGAGTTGCGTGCTAACGAACGTTTGCTAGACACAGACCGTATACATGTTGAAGCCGCGAAGCATAATATTGAATGGGCATTTAATTGTCCAACGAACCCCAGTTCAGGCGGCTGCTGGGAAAGACTTATACGAATTATCAAAGCGTTATTGAGTAAGACACTACGAGAGGTGGCACCAAAGGTCGGCACACTACAGAGCGTCCTTATAGAAGCGGAAAACGTAATCAACTCGCGACCGCTAACATATGTTCGAGTTTCGCACCAAGATGACGAGCCAATCACGCCTAATCATTTTTTGATAGGTTGCGTCAACTCCACACAGACGCCTTATCCCGTCGACAAGCAAGTATGCTTGCGCAAGCAGTGGCGAATAGCGCAAAACTTGAAGAATCGTCTGTGGAAGCGCTGGACAACTGAGTATTTGCCGCAACTTATACAACGCACCAAGTGGCAGGAGAAGATCAACCCTCTGCAAGTCAACGACCTGGTAATAATATGCGACCCAGCGCAATCACGAAGTCAAGAGAGAAACGAAGTTAAAAGAAACAAAGTTTTTAAAATATTTGTACCTCTTTGTTTATTAATAGTAAATAAAGTTTAGTTGTAATATTTGTTTAAGATTAATCATTAGGTGCTAATTACATACATTAAGAGAGTTTTGAGTGAGAGTTTGGAGTGTAATGGAGTGTGGTTGCTAAGTGACCTTGCTCAATCCCGACTCTTGCGTCCTCGTTCGTGCACTCTGGGCAACGGGAGCTACCTAGGCTCGCGGCAGAAAGAGAGGGAGCCCCGGTGGGGCCACTCTGACATAATTGGTTTAAGGGCTCACCGAGGTTTTTTGCGCAGCGTCTGTTCACCATGAGGTGCGGCTGCAAGCGGGCGTCTGTCTTGAAGCAAGCGGCTCGCTATATAAATGTGTAAATATTTTCCAAAAACCCCGAAACGGGTTGTGCGCTGGGTTTGGGACCCGCCACGTAAAAAATTTAGTCCAATGAAAAATGTATTAAAGCCTCGGATGAGAACCCCCTTTAATGTTGACGACCCGGCAAAACGAATAAGGCATAATGATTTGGATATTAGGGCATGTACCGGGAATGTCCGGACCCTTTCAAGGGACGGTACCGCTGCCCGACTGGTTGATGTCCTCGTTAACGCAAAGGCTGACATCACCGCCCTGCAGGAAATGCGATGGACGGGACAAGGAAAGACGACCATCGGACCTTGTGACGTATACTACAGTGGCCAGACACGCGGCAAAGCGCGTGGTGTAGGATTCGTGGTGGGAAAGAGACTTCGCCGCCAAGTACTAGCGTTCACCCCCGTGGACGAGCGTCTCGCTACGATCCGCATCAAAGCGAAATTTTTCAACATAACATTTATCTGCGCCTATGCGCCGACTGAGGAGACGGACGACGCAGAGAAGGACTCCTTCTACGATAAACTTGAACAGACTTATGATCGCTGCCCCCAACATGATATCAAAATCGTGCTCGGCGACTTTAATGCGAAGGTGGGCAAGGAAGGAGTCTTTGGTCCAACAGTTGGAAAATTTAGTCTCCATGATATAACATCCCCCAACGGCACTAGGTTGATTGATTTCGCCGCTGCTCGCAATATGGTCATCAGTAGTACCAGGTTCCAGCATAAACGAATACACCAAGCCACATGGCTGTCTCCTGATCAAAGAACAAGAAACCAGATTGATCATGTCATGATCGACGGCAGACATAGCTCCACCGTTCTGGACATGCGTACCCTTCGTGGTCCCAATATCGACTCGGACCATTATCTTGTTGCAGCCAAGATACGCACACGCCTCTGTGTAGCAAAGAAAGTGCGCACAGTAACGGAAGGAAAGTTTGACGTCGAGAAGCTGCGCACGACACAGACAGCTGACAATTTCTCCACCCGACTCTCACACCTGCTATCGGAGAGCAATCCTCGACCTAACGATGCAACCGAGCAATGGAAGCATATCTCTCACTCATTACGTACCGCCGCTGAGGCCACTATAGGGTTCCAGCGAGCCCGCAAAAACAACTGGTACGATGAGGAATGCAGCACTGCCTCGGACAAAAAGGACGCTGCCTACACGGAGACGTTGCGAACGGGCGCAACCCGCAGTGTATGGCAACGCTATCGTGAGGCAAAGAAGGAAGAGAGACGCCTTTTCAGAAAAAAGAAACGTGAGGCCGAAAGGCGTGAGTGTGAGGAGCTTGAGATGCTGGCTGACAGGAATGATGCCCGAAAATTCTATGAAAAGATCCGGCGGATGACGGAAGGTTTTAAGACCGGGGCAAGTTCCTGTAAGGACAATAATGGCGACCTGGTAACCGACGTACAGAGTGTACTTAAATTATGGAGGGAGCACTTCTCCTCACTGCTAAATTGCGAGGGAGACGTCGAACCCGATACCCCAATCCCTGACGATGGAAAAGTCGTCCCACCACCTGACTATGATGAAGTGAGGATAGCTATATCCCGGCTCAAAAACAACAAAGCGCCTGGAAAAGACGGACTACCCGCCGAGCTGTTCAAACACGGAGGCGAAGAGCTGGTAAAAAGCATGCATCAGCTCTTATGCAGAATATGGTCAGACGAGTGCATGCCTCCAGATTGGAATTTAAGTGTGCTCTGCCCAATCCACAAGAAAGGCGATCCCGCTAACCGCACCAACTACCGCGGAATCAGCCTTCTTAATATCGCATATAAGGTTCTTTCTAGCGTATTGTGTGAAAGACTGAAGCCCATCGTAGACAAGCTGATTGGACCTTATCAGTGTGGCTTTAGACCTGGTAAGTCTACCATCGACCAGATTTTCCCGATACGCCAAATCCTGGAGAAGACCCATGATAAAAGAATCGACACACACCATCTCTTTGTCGATTTCAAAGCCGCTTTTGACAGCGCAAAAAGGAGTTGCCTGTATGCCGCCATGTCTGAATTTGACTTCCCTGCAAAGCTTATACGGCTTTGCCAAATGACGTTGAGCAATACTAACAGCTCCGTCAGAGTCGGGAAGGACCTCTCTGAGCCATTTGAAACCAAACGAGGCTTCAGACAGGGCGACTCCCTTTCGTGCGATTTCTTCAACCTGATGCTGGAGAAGATAATTCGAGCAGCAGAGCTAAACCGCAATGGTACAATCTTTTACAAGAGCGTGCAATTGCTGGCGTATGCCGATGATATTGATATCATTGGCCTTAACAACCGCGCTGTAAGCGCTGCCTTCTCTGGACTGGATAAAGAAGCGAAAAAAGTGGGTCTTGCGGTCAACGAGGACAAGACGAAGTATTTGCTGTCATCAAAGAAAGAATCGGCGCACCTGCGCCTTGGCAGCCACGTCACTGTTGATAGTTACAAATTTGAAACTGTGAGGGACTTCGTCTATTTGGGAACCAGCATTAACACCGAAAATAATATCAGTCTAGAAATCCAACGGAGAATCACTCTTGCGAACAAGTGCTACTTTGGACTGAGTAGGCAATTGAGAAGTAAAGTCCTCTCTCGAAGAACAAAGATCGCGCTCTATAAGTCTCTCATCATACCTGTCCTGATGTATGGCTCAGATTCATGGACAATGTCAAGAGAAGATGAGATGGCCCTTGGAGTATTTGAGAGAAAAGTTCTCCGGAAGATTTATGGTCCTTCCCGTGATGCCGACGGCGAGTATCGAAGGAGATTTAACGATGAGCTGTACGAGCTTTACGCAGATCTGACCATAGTCCAGCGAATTAAAGCCCAAAGGCTCCGCTGGCTGGGTCACGTCATGCGAATGGACAAAGAAGCTCCAGCCCAGAAGGTTTTCCAATCGTCACCCGAATTCGGCAGCAGAGGAAGGGGGAGGCCTCGACTGAGATGGAAACAACAGGTGGAGGATGACTTGAACTCCCTTGGGGTTTCCAATTGGCGTCAGTTATCGCTAAAAAGGAATAACTGGCGTACTTTGATAGGCGACGGAATTATGAATTATGAATTATATATATATTAATAGGAACTGAGGGTTAGGCCATTTTGGCTCCATTAATTAAACATACAAAATTTTTTTAGATAAATGATATAAATAGTTTTTAGCATTTTAAATATGCAATACAAGCTAATAATAATTATTATTCGTCTTCGTCCGGAATATCTTCGTCTTCAGCTCTCGAATTTGTTTTTAAATTTTTGTAAAAAGCATGCTTTATGAGTGGTATGAACTCCTTTAGTGCCTGTAAATCCTTAAACTTTGCTGCTTCCATGAATCTTCCTCCAGGATAAAGCGGTTGCAATTCTAAATCTACGAACTTGCTGGAGTTTCTCTTTGAAATATCAACTTCTTGAAATAAAACATCTATGTTATTTTAATATTTGTATTGAATTATAAATGACTTCACATTTTGGAATCGAAGCCACTGGATCTTAAGCCATTCAACTTTTGAAGTCTTGTCTGAGGAGATTTTTCTGTTTGTCACTAGTTTCTCGATTAAGGATATGCTTTTAATATCATCTGCCGTCATCTTTACCAAGTGGAATGGTTCCCTCTTTTTTGCCGTGATGATTACACGGTCCCAATCATCAGGCCTAAAAATGTCCTTATAATATTTTTTTCCCCTTTTCAATGCGAAATCTTGATCGCATGGTAGGAATGAGTGGCCAGATACTAAAAATTTATGGTCTATCTGTTCCACTGGGAAGGTCGAGTTATTGACCATGTATGTGCAAATAGTGCTCATTCTTATGTTCCGGTTTTGGCCACCACATTGATCGCTATACATTATTAAGTTCCTACATTTGACATTGGCTTTCACGTAATGCATAATGCAAGACCCAATTTCTTGTGGGCCACGTGAAGCTATTCCCTCATTCCAGGTATACATGAATGACTTGTTCTTGATAAGGTCATGAATACCAAGACAATAGGTCCATAGCTGTCTTTTGTAGTAAGCTACCCCTGTGGAAATGTCTGGTGTCGGCAGTGTTTTCATAAGATCGAATGCTATAACTGCATATTCTTCGTTGTTAAGTTTCGATTCCAATTGCATCCCAGTTGTAGCTGATTCTGCTCTTCGGTAATGTAAATCTCTTTCGGTCGTAATCCTTTCCTTTTCAGAAGGAACACCTGCGGCTTCGATTTTTACTTTAAAAGAATCACATGTTTTGCAGCTGTCGGAAATTGGAGCTCGAAAATGCAAATTAAAGTTTTCTGAAAAGATTCTCGTGAAAACGAATTTAGATACAACTTTGTCCATTTCTACAGTTCCACGATACAACTCGTACATAACCGATATGTTTAAGGTAGGAGCGAGAAATTCTCTTTGATAATTCTTATTTCTTGAATAGTGGGAGCTATACCTCGGAAATTTATTGATAAATTCTTTCACGATTTCTGTAGCTTCAACGCTGGTCTTATTATGAGGTGGCCGTCTTCCTCCTATGTATAAGTGCACGTGTAATACGACCATCGGTTATTTGTAAGATCTGCTTAAAATATCTTTTGCAGACACGAATACTAACATTATTTACTCCAGCAAGTTTGTAAATTCTTGTACTAGATCTTCGGCTTTCGCCAGTAGACTTCTCATAAGATCTTTTTGTTCCATAAACTGCAATTTGTCCACATAAATAAGCATTTTGCAAATCATGATCACCAATTTTATAAAAATTTTCAAAAATACTTCGCAAGTCGTTGTCACTGAAATGCTTATGACATTTTAACGGACATGGACATTCAAGTGCATTAAGTTTTTTAGCTGGCTTCATAACTCCTTTCATAGTTCTATAAGATTTTCCGGAATTTCTTCGAACTTTACTTACGTGTTTTTCCCAGTAAGATTTGTTGCCAATCCGTTTTCTAGTAGATATTTTCAATTCATTGTTGCTTTCAACTTCGATATCTGTTTCAGTTGATCCGTTTTCATTTTCTGTTATTCCGATCTGGGATTCTGTTACGACAAGCCCGATGGCCCAGGCAATGAATTTTCGGAAGAGCGCGATGAAATTGATGACCCACTTGGTGTTGGGAAGTACTCCGATCCAGAATTTTCGAAGTCTTCTAAACACATCGAGTCAACATCAGACATGTTTATTCACGTACTTTTTTTTCTTGCTAATACGAACAATTTCAATTAAAAAATTGATGACAGGCGAACTTATACCAATATTAATTTAAAAATTTGAACATCCATGGCTAACTTGATTAATTTTTCGAATATACACCCGATCAACGCTGACGAGAAACTATCATAAATCTCCGATGTTCGTTTAAATACGTTTCTTGGTCGGGTGGGTTATTGACTAAAACGTAACATGCAGTTTTGGCCTAACCCACACATATTTTTTATTTCAAGGATTCGATTTGGACTAAGCAGCTTAGGCCATTATGGTATCCACATTTCTTTGAACTTTGCATAGAGGAAAAACAGTTTTCAGCGGGTAGTATAACTTAGTGTTATACTATGCAATAGGGATTTTTTCAGTATTTATTTAAAAAGGTTCCGGTTCGATCTGCATAGTCAGTTTGATTTTTTTAGAAATGGGGTTAGGCCGTTTTGGCGCAGAGCGCCTCATATAAGCACATACAAAGCCGAACGGTAAAATTTACCAAGTCGAGGAAAAATCCAATCGACTGAGAAGCTTTCTCTCATTTATCATTTCAATAAATAATTATCAATTCTAAATTACATACATATGTAAATTAATAGTTTTGAATATACGCCTCAACAACCACACAAAATAATCGAGATAGATATAGAGTCCCATATATGAAAGTTCTTGGGTTGAAAATAGGAGTTCCGTCTGTGTACACGATAACTTGAGTAAAAATTGAGATATTTGCATGAAATTTTATATACAAGTTACTTTTTGACAAAGGTACGTTGCTATTGAAAATGAGCGAGATCGGATGATAACCACGCCCCCTTTTTCGATATCGAATATTTCGAAAATCATACAAATTGACGTAACTTGACTAAAAATTGAGGTATTTGCATGAAATTTGGTATACAGATTACGATCTGGCCAAAGTAGCTTGCTAGAGAAAATGGGCGAAATCGGATAATAATCACGCCCCCTCTTTCGATATCGAAAATTTCTATAACCACCTAAATTGACATAATTCGGTAATGGAAACGGCTAAAATAATATAATATCAAAATATATATCAAAGCATACTAATATCGTTGGGAGTATACCTGATGAAATTAGATAAAATATCCCTCCAACCACGCCCACTTTCGATATCGAGAATTTCGAAAATCACCTAAATTGACATAATTGGGTAACGGAAACTGCTAACATGCTATAGTTTGGTAGGATGAATCCCCTAGTTATACTATTATAATTTTTTGATAAATTTTTAAAAGTAGGCGTGGCACCGCCAATCGATGTGACGTTAACAGTGCGTTTCACGCGCTTATAACTTTTACGGTATGGTAGCCATGAAACTAATTTTACGTTTAAAATGAAGGTATAGGTACCCGATAACATAAGTCGCAGAACCTTGCACTTTTCTAAAATTTTTGTTATTTTTTTTTTTATTTTTTTATTTTAAAAAAGCTTATATACTAATACAATTAATATATAAACTATAACTAAAGCAGCACTAGCAACAGAGGCTTTCGGCTGGATTTTTGTTATTATTTCGTTAAACTAAATAAAAACTCCATGCGAATGTAACATTAGCAGTCGTAGCATTGGCCATTGGTATATTTGTATAACTATCTCGGGAATCGCTTGACCGTTTTGGATGAAATTTTGAATATACATAGATAGCATGATTTATTCTAAGACTATCCACTTGGGGGTTGCCACTTGGGGCGGTTTACAGGGTTGCCACCTAGCTAAAAAAATTGAATTTTATATAAAGATGTGCCAATATGGGTATCAAATTAAAGGTATTTTCGGCGACATACCAACTCAAATATTTTCGAGTAGGGTTGCCACATTACCGCAGTATATTTGTATATCCGGTACTATCTCGGTAATATCTCATTTTTGAAGTTAACTTCTTAGGCGGCGATATGAAGTTTTGATTGGGAGTAAAATTTGAGAAAATGGCCTAATTCTACCCATGTACCAAATTTTAAGGAAAACGCGCCATATATAAGATATTTTCGAATGAATCGTTTCACTGGTCCACTTCCCGGAAGTAAGAAATTGTGAATCTAAACCATTCTCGAATACACCTTATTCTTATATCGTTATTTTCAAATTTAAGAAGTTAACTTCTTTCACGTGTACTGGCTACACGCGGTTATTTTTTAATATTGATATAAGACAATATGGGTATCAAATGAAAGGTAAGTTCGGCGGCATGCCAACTAAGATATTTTCAAGTAGGGTTGCAATAAATATACAATACAACAATGGCGGTATGCCAACTAAAATATATTCAAGTAGGGTTGCGTCCTTATCGCAGTATATCCGGTACTATCTTGAGAATCGCTTGACGCATTTCTATGAAATTTGGCATAGAGATAGTATGCGATTTCTAAGACTGTCGACTTTTGGTGTTGCCACTTGGGGCGGTTTACAGGTCTGCCACATATCTCAATTTTTTTTAAATAATGTAGAAAGACATGCAAATATGGGTATTAAATGAAAGGTATCTCGGTATCAAAGTATCATGGATGAAATGGAAAAAATGTAGTGGTATGAATCGAACTGAATGACGTCGGCAAACTGGAAAAATTACTGATCTTCTTTCGCATATCATTAGCGGCAGCTCACAGTTTTCACTAGTGGCCTATATTACAATAAATGTTTCGAAGCCAAAGTGCTTGTATCCAACAATTTATCGCATACTAAAGAATCGATATTTACATACCTGTGGGTGTTATTCAAAAAGCTACCTCGGACTATAAGAATTTTAAAAATTTGTAGTGACTGTTCACGCGACCGTGAACTCAAATTTTTTAGCTATTTTTAATATATTTCTTGAATTTGAATTTAAATATCTCTAAAATATGAATTTCTATATTTATGTATATATGTACATACCTGCATTAGTGTAAGGCTCGTTAAAATAAATCATATATTTATTCACGTTCCCTGAATAGCGATATGATGCGTTGGCCACGCCAGCAACCGTCTGACAGGTGTGCACACACACGTACACACACTTGTCAGCCGGTCGCTCGTTCTGCTTTGTCTCGCTATTCGGTTTGCTTTGCTTATTATTATCGTTATACTCGAAAAGGAAAGTTGATCTCGCGCTTTGTATTCGCCAATTAAATTACTAAATTATTTAAGTTGAAATTAACGTGAATAAAATTGTGAAGCAAAGTCGAAAGGTGTTTCGTTTTGTTAAATACTCGTGCGCATATTAATTTCCCGCCGCGAAATAACAACCCCCAAAACCTTCACCATCACCGTCGCATTTCTGTGCACAATCACCAACTAGAGGTATTTAATTTTACTAGCCGCGTTCACCTGCATCTGGCCCATTCCCCAGCCACTGCAACCACCAAGGCCATAGTGCAGCAACAATAAGGACACTACATTATTCAGTGGACCTTCGTCGCCAAAAAGGAACCAGCGCCAACAACAACAACAATAAGTACCCAATTGTTATCAAACCGTGAGTATTAAATGAAATAATACCGCCTCCCCTTACACGGTAGAAAACATTAAAATATTGAATAGTGCATAACAATTTGTCTCGAGATTTTGTGCTTCCCGCCAAAATTTCTCATATCCCGCCAAAATTGGCCCCATTTTTTCAATATATAAAAGAAAAGGCAATATTAATATTTGTCTCCTCTAAAAAGTACGGTACATATGTACAAAGAAAACTTAAGAAAACTCGTTTAGTTACAGTGAGTACACTTCTAAATTTTTTGACTCAATCTTTTCGCACTAAATTTGCTTTCTGAATTTATTTATTTTTCTCAAAAAGAATTAAATATTAATTTAAGAAATAAGTATATCTCGTGCACAGTGGTACAAGAGTGGTTTAGAGTCTGTAATACAAATTAACAAATTTTTTGCTCGCATTAAATAGAAAAAAATCTCGATTTCAAATTTGTTTAATTTGTGTCTATTTTTCGCGCATAACTCCTCCTCTATTACAGTCTATTAAAAATTTCGAAACTCGCTAAAAATAAACCTCATGATGCTGATGAATATTGATTTTTGTGGATTAAAATTAAACACGTCTTACGTTTTATAAAGCTCAAGAAAGGAAGGAAAAAAAAATGTTTATTCATTAAATTGACATTTACATGACATTTCACATGGCTGTGTTCAATGCAACATTCTCCCTTTTTTTTTGTTTTTTAATTGAGAATAGTATTTGCATACATACATGTTTGTAATTTTAACATACATACTTAGCTTATATATGGCAGAAGGCCCGAATAAAAAAAAATTCACAAAATTTATAAGAATTATCTTGGGTGATACATACAGCTCGTAGTGTCCTTTTACTCGCTCATGCCAAAATATTTCAAGAAATGTACCAATTTTGATTGTGCAACTTGTTTAGTTAAAATGTCAGCTGGCATACTTTCGGTCGATACTTGTTTAATGTTAACATGCTTTTCTTTAGCGTTCTGGACAATAAACTTTACTTTAACATCAACGTGTTTTGTTCTGGCAGAGTAATTATTGTTCAACGCTAAATCGATAGCCCCACGGTTATCACAATATACAGAAATCATTTGTGCTGCACTTGGTATCAACTCAGCTCTTAAATACTTCAGCCATGTGGCTTCCTGGATCATTTCAGTCATAGCCATGAATTCGGCCTCTGTTGTTGACAGCGCTATTGTTTGTTGCCGTAGTGTACGCCACGAAATAGCACCGCCTTGCATTATGAATACGAAGTCCGTCGTTGAATTGCGTTTGTCAAGATCATTAGCCCAATCTGAGTCACCGAAACCCTCAAGTCCGCTTGATGACTTTGTATACGTGATTCCTTTGCAAATAGTGCCTTTTAGGTATCGTAGTACACGTTTGACTGCCACCCAGTGAGCTTTGCCAGGGTTTTCGTTATACCTGCTAAGTAAATTAACAGCAAAGTTAATATCAGGGCGAGTTACCTGAGCAGCAAATTGCATGCTGCTGATTGCCTCTCTGTATGGAATATTTCGCATTTCGTATTTCTCCCTATCTGTCTTCGGACACATGTCTTCGCTGATCTTTTGATTCGGGTCTAAAGGCGTTGACGTTGGATTGGCGCTGCTCATTTCAAATCGTTCGATGAGTTCGCTAATGTATTGTGATTGGTCGATGGAGATAGAGCTTTTTGTTTTGTCTCGAGTGATCCTCATTCCAAGGAGTGAAGACGTCTCACCCAGATCTTTCATTTTAAAATATTTCCTTAGCTCTTCTTTTAGCCTCATTTCACGGTCAAGATTATTTGAAACAATGAGGATATCGTCGACCCATATGGCAACAATGAGAATTTCGCCATTTACTACAGAATGGAATATGCACTGATCAACCTGTGAGCGCTTCAGTCCAAAGCTCAACAAAACTTTGGTTAACGCGATGTTCCACAATCGACTAGATTGTTTCAATCCATAAATTGATTTTATCAGTCGACAATATCGACTAGAACTATCATCAAACAGTTCCGGCTGATGCATATAAATTTCGGTATCTAGGTCTTCATGCAAGAATGCAGTTACTACATCCATCTGCGTAAGTCGTAAATCAAACTGGACTGCCATGGCTAACAAAAATCGAATCGAGGTGTATCGCACCACAGGCGAGAAGGTTTCGTTGTAGTCAATTCCAAGCACTTGCGTAAAACCCTTAGCAACGAGTCTGGCCTTGTACCTTACAATTTCACCATCAGAACTTCGTTTTGTTTTAAACACCCATTTACACTGCACTGGCCTTTTACCTTTTGGCAACTCCGCAAGCGACCATATTCCATTTTCTGTAAGAGAATTCATTTCCTCTCGCATCGCTTTTTTCCAACACTCACTAGCGTCGCTCGACAAAGCTTGCTTTACCGTGATTGGATCACTCTCTGTAAAAAGAGCACAAGCATAATTCGGCTTAGGTTTGTTGGCATTTCGACGCGGTCGGGCAATTGTTTCACTCTCAAGATTCGTCGCTATCTTTGCTATCGACTGAGTCATTCAACTCAATGACTACAATTTCTTTTTGTTCACCATATTGTACGGAAGCACCGACTTCTGAATTATCGTCGATTGGAGAGCTTTCAATGTCACATGAGCTCTCAATATGTTCATTGACAGTGGTGTCACCTGAGGTCTCAAATTCTTCAGCGATTGATGAATCATCCGACTCTTGAGCTTCATCCACCCTTGTTTCGAAATCGCTACTATCGTGCACATCATTTAATGAGACAATGACTTGGTTTGTTTTGTCACTGTGCTTTCGTTCTCGATGAATGTGACATCTCTACTGATGATGACTTTTCGCGAAGCTCTGTGATACAGTCGATACGCCTTTTGGTTGTTGGCATATCCAATAAAAATATATTCAATTGCTTTGTCGTCGAGCTTTTTTCGTTTAACATCTGGTACATGTTGTAGTGTACTCATACAAACATATATACATAACGTGCAATAGCCACGACCCACATGCATGTCTGTTTGTATGAACGCATTTGAAAAATGCATTTTGACACCTTCGGCCAATAGCGTAGCTAGAAGTATGTCAATGCTACAGCTGAGCCAGCGTTTATTCTAGAGCTCTGCTTGGCCTCATGCTAAGCACTTCTATTGGCTAATGTAAGAAATTGCCAAGCTGAATTTGAATAAACGCTGGCTCAGCTGTAGCATTGACATACTTCTAGCTACGCTATTGGCCGAAGGTGTCAAAATGCATTTTTCAAATGCGTTCATACAAACAGACATGCATGTGGGTCGTGGCTATTGCACGTTATGTATATATGTTTGTATGAGTACACTACAATGTGCAAATGCTTTGCAACCAAATACCTTCAAAAATTTTAGATCGGGTGCTTTGCTGCTCCACGCTTCCTCTCAGCTAATCTTACCACCGCGCAGAGGTAGACAGTTTATTATTTTTGTGGCTGCCATAAGCGCCTCTGCCCAGAAATTCTTCGATAAATTAGCATCGATGAGCTAGGGATGGCCGAAGTTGAAAAAAAACCGGTTTGTGATTAATCGCGGTTTTTTATTCCGGTTTTAAACCGCTTTTAAAACCGGAAACGAAAAAACCGGTTTTTCGAAAAACCGGCACAATTTTAAACTTCGAAATTAAACTTTATAGACATACAACATACTTCATCATCATTTGTAACCTTGTCTAATGGCAATAAAAGCTCAATGCACAATTTCCAGTTCTAGCGGAGAGATCATTAACTGTGCTTTTTTATGGCTAGGGTCAGACAAAATTTTTGCAACAAAGCCTGACAGTTCGCTAAACCTTTGCAGGCAGTGAAGTGTGGAATTCCATCGGGTTGGCGCTTCCTGAACTAAATATAAAAATGTCCCGTCAGTTTTACCTTCTTTCGCTTGTTCTTCTCTTAGCTTGTCCTGAGATACATTGCTGTGCTTAAAATATGCCACAATATGTTTAATTTTTACTATTATGGCGACTAATTCTGGAACGGCACCCAAACCTTTCGAAAATACTAAGTTGACGTTGTGCGCATAACAGGAAACATGAACGTTGCTTGATTTTGAATGAAAAAGCTCCTTTACAACAGCAACAATGTTTGCGTTATCGGAAGTTACGGATATTACATTTGATTCGATGGTCCAAGAATTTAACATTTCTTTCAGATCTGAAGATATGTTGCTGGCAGTATGATGAGGAGTCAATTGCTTTACGCCAAATACCAATGATTTTAAATTGCAATTTTCTTCGTCTGTGAATAGTTGAAAACAGTACAATGTAAAAAAAAACAGTATAATATGCAAACTACTATCTTTTACCAATATAGTGCCCAGTCAAGACTATAAAACTTCGCGTAGCATTCATAACTGTAGCTATGTCAGTGGTAAGGGATAGCGATCGTACATTTTCCAAAGCTTTTCGAGCGATAAGTTGTAAGCTTTCGGACTTAGCCTAAATTTTCCTTGTAATCTGCAAACATATAAATAATGGTACATTTACATTTTACATCTGCACATAGCATGTATGTATGTATAGTCTTTATGATTACAGTTTGACGGCTTGGCGGATTATATAAGGGGGTAGCTGTTTTAATAAGCCTCTGCATGCCTTTCTTTTCAGCGCAATCGAATGGATAATTGTCCTTGCAAATCATGTAGATCAAAGATTGAGTAAGAGCGATGTCTTTGCAACCTCCACCTATACAAATTTATTTGATATACATATATAGATATTTGATTAAGTTATATTTTCAATATGTTACTTACGTTGAAATTGGCTTTGCCTCTCAAAGGACTCTGGAATTGATGGCTGCCTATCAACAGTTCTGACTTCTTCATTCGAATTAGAATCATCACAACACAACAGATCACCGGAGTTCTTGTTGGTGTTACAAGGTAAATCCTTTCTATCCCAACCGGCATGATTGCGCTGGAGGTGTCCTTTTAAGTTGGACGTGCCACCTCCCAGTTTTACTACCGCCCCACACAGCTTGCATATAACTTCTTTATTCCCTTTTTCATCAAAATATTGCCAAAGTGAGCTTTTTTTTAGACGCGGCGCCATCATTGACTTATCGCGAAAAATAAATTATGTATTTACAATTCAACGGAATAGAAGTCGATAGTTCGGTTTTCGGTTTTTTTGAAACAAGATCGATTAAAGACAGTTGCGCTAAAAAGATCGAAAAAACCGAAACCGCGAATAGAAAAACCCGGTTTTTTCAAACACCGATATTTTTTGGCCATCCCTACGATGAGCATACACCTCACGCGATCAAGTAACGTGCGATTCATGCGCTCCGCTGTGCCGTTCTGCTGCGGCGTATGCGTCGTTGAAGTTTGATGAATTATTCCATGGTTTACACAGAATTGCTTCATTCTATTGTTCACAAACTCCTTTCCGTTATCGCTTCTGAATACTCTCTACTTCTTTCCCGTTTGAGTTTCCGCCATTTGCTTGAAATCAACGAAATAATTAAATGCCTGACCTTTACTTTTTAATGGGTATACAACCACCTTTCCAGTAAAATCGTCAATGAACGATACAAAGTAGCGACAACCACTAATTGATCTCACATTTAATTCGCAAACGTCGGAATGAACTAGTTGTAGAACACTGCTAGACTTTTTGCCCTCTTTTGGGAACGATGAACGACACAGTTTCCCTTTTAAGCAAATTTCACATTTCGATTTCGTTTGACTCACTTTGATGCTGTCTAAGAGCTTTATGTTGTCAAGGCAAATATGGCCTAATCGACGGTGCCATAATTGCAATTCATCGCTTTTGCCTTTTTGATTTGCGTTTTCAACGTTCTCGACTAAAAACGAATTACATTTCGGGACATCCAACTTAAACATGTCATCAACTAAGCTACCCGTTGCAATAGTTTTGTTAGTGCTTTTATTAACGACTTTACAACCCTGACTATTGAAAATCACTTCATTGCCCTTTTTGACAATTTGACTAACTGAGATTAGATTCGCACAAATGCCCGGGATATGCTGGACATTCCCCAAAGTTATATTACTAATTTCACCATCTTTAACAATAGTTTGATCAATGTTACCAGTCTTTTTCACTCTCAACTTCTCATTGTTTGCCACGGTCACTTCGGTCAAAAGTGGATCCGATATGTTTTGCATAAGTTTATCGTTGTTTACCATGTGTGCGGTCGCACCACTATCACAATACCAATGACTTGTCGATGATTTTTGCGCAATAAACGAACTGTAGAGTACCACCTTTTCACTCTTGACTTTTGGACATTGTCTTTTGAAATGAGGTCCACCGCATTCAAAGCATTTCACTTTTCTCGGCTTTTGCTTAATATATTTTTGTGAGGCCTTTTTTGCTATTAGTGCTGTGGACTCATTTGACTCAAATTCAATTTCTTGTAAGAGAATGTTTTTAACGTAGTCGACGGTGAGCTCATCCCCTTTTGTTTCAATGCTCATTACCATAGGCTTAAAGCCATCTGGCAATCCGCACAGCATTATCGCACCCGCTATTTGTCCGCAGATTTTATCTTTGAGTATAATGATAGATTTTGTCTTACATAATCCTGCAATGATTCGCAGTCATCTAACTTTAATGATATCCATTGCTTGAGTAACGCGACCCTTCTCACGATTCCTTTATCTTCAAAAGCAGACACCAATGCATCCCAACCTTGTTTAGCATATGCGCAGCCTTCTATATGCGTGTATACACTTGAGTCAACCAGCAGCGTGATTTCAGCTAATGCTTTTAAATTTTTATCCAGCTCATCCTGCTTTGTGTCATCCTTGACTTCCGCTTCACAGTATTTCCACAACCCTTTAGTAATTAAATGAGCTCTAGCTCCAACTTTCCACGTTCCAAGATTTTCTCTGCCTTTCAAGCGCTCAAAGGGCAGTTGTACGTTCATTGCAGCAACAATTTAATCGACCGTAACCTCAACTACTGATTTGAAGTGGGCATACGAAGAAAAATGCAAAAGTAATGCGAAATTGTTCATTTAATTACAAAATATTCTATTCAAACGGTTTATGCAGTTTTATTTTAACACAATTTATTAAAATGATAGCGTTAGCCCATAACCTGATGCTGATGAATATTGATTTTTGTGGATTAAAATGAAACACGTTTTACGTTTTATAAAGTTCAAGAAAGGAAGGAAAAAAAAAAATGTTTATTCATTAAATTGACATTTACATGACATTTCACATGGCTGTGTTCAATGCAACAAACTAAGATTATAATATTGCTTTATTTTGTCTCCCACGTATATTTAAACCACCCCAATATATACCTACAAAATACAGTACAAACGCGGTACAGTGGTCAACTTTCTTAAAATACACCCTCAAAATTTATTCACCTCAAAAATTTTTTTTCCCCTTGAAATTGTTTCCCTCTTGCTAGTAACGTGAATATTTAAATTCAAAATCTCTCACACTCAGTTACTCAGCAAATAAACACTCTCTTTAAAAAAAAAATTTGTAATAAATAATTTTCTCAAATTTCAACAATCTCTTAAATTTGTAAACACTCATAACCCAGCTTAAAAGTGAGTGACAGTGAAAAAAACAGAGTAACCCCCCAGAATCACACCAACCCCAACGCAAAGTTGTTAAAAAATTTAAAATTTCGAATGCTCCTAAGAAATTCACAACGGAAACAGATATCTCCTTGGAGTATTGTGCTCGGTGTACGTCAACGGCCCTAGAAGAAAACACGGAATCCTCCCTCAAAATTAAAACTTCGAATATCGAAAAGTTTTGGAACAGAGTTCAAAAAGAGTTTGACAATATTGTGGAAATCGATGATCAAGAGCTTCCCGAAGATTTTGCAACCTCCTCTTATAGCAAATATAGCTCTTGCCTCGTTACGTATGAAACCACAAAAGCGCAGATGGAAGATCAGCTGCTGCTGATCAAACAAGCAAACAATCCCCCGCCTCCCCCCGAAACAAAGAATTCATCAGAAAATTCCGGTCTTTGTCTGAAAATCCCTCCTTGCGATACGGAAATATTTTACGGTGGTTATGAAAAATGGCCCTCGTTTCGTGACATGTTCACTGCGGTTTACATTAACCACCCGAAACTCACTCAAGCGCAAAAATTGCATCACCTCAGATACAAAACACAGGGAAAGGCCGCGCAAATAGTTCATAAATTTCCCTTGACTGATTATAATTTCGATTTGGCGTGGGAAGCCTTAAGATCTCGATACGAGAACAGACGTGTCCTCGTAGATAATCCGTGCCCTCATGACTCTAAAACCCATCATATATGAGAATAGTGAAGATATACAAAAGTTGCAATCCTCGGTAAATAATTGCCTTCAGATTCTTGCCACGCAACAAGTCTCCACGGATAACTGGGCCCCGATACAAATTTACCTCGTTACCTCTAAGCTCCCAGAAAATACAGTCACTTTGTGGGAGCAATCTTTGACTTCGAGGAAAGAACTTCCAAACTGGTCTCAAATGGACCAATTCCTCATTACTAAATAAATTTAAGGTCAATCCCCAAGCTATGCCATCTTTTAAACCCCAACAGTCGAATCAGTTTCAAAATAGGTCGACTTCCCACACCCAGTCTCATATGAGAGAGTAGCGTACAATGTACAAGTGCTCAATGTGTAAAACCTCTTCTCACCCCCTGATAAAAAAAAAAAACTAATGGCGGCGATATACCAACAGGTTATCATAACCTCTAACGAGATTTTTGGCCGAGCTTCTCTTTTCAACTTGTGGTGTGTTGCTTTTGACTTTTTTCCTACAAGTTGGCGGGACCTACAGTTTTTTGCCGACTCCGAACGGCACTTGCAAAGCAAATGAATTTTTTGCTGAGAAGCTTCTCATGGCAGAAATACACCCGGAGAGTTTGCCAAACTACTGCCGAGGGGCGACCCCGTTTAGAAAAATTATTTTTTAAAATAAATAAACTAGGCGAAAACTAGTTGTACAATTAGTTATGCCGCTTATTACCTACTCGGAGGTAGTATACAGCAAACTTGATTATGTGTCTTCCCACAAACTAAATGTCGCTTTCAATAATGCTACTCGCTATGTGTTTGATGTCGGCAGGTATGACCATGTTTCTGCCTGGCGAACTCAAATTCTGGGGTGCACTCTTGAGAACTATCTGCTTGCAAGAAACTGCATATTCCTATACAGAGTTAGCGTGTGGAAGGTGCCTGTCTATTTATATGAGAAGCTGATAGCAGTAAGGTCACGAAGACTCCATTGTCTCATAGTACCAAAGTATAAGTATTTGACATCCTCTAGATTGTTTTTTATTAACGCGGTAAGAGCTTGGAACTCAATCCCTGAGTCTGTTAAGGCTGGGCTGAGCAGAAGCAACTATAAGACAAGAATCTACAATTTTTTTGCTTCATCTTAGGGGTACAACATCTTGGCATTTCAATTCTACCTTTCTCTCTCTAAATCTTCTCTATTATACTTTAAGCTCAAAATGTTATCATATTATAAGTATATTCGCTTTATTGAAAAACTAATTAGTAATTACTGAAAAACCTATGAAAATTTGAAGTACCTTAGCTTTTAATTAATTAACTTTACTAAGTTATGTTTGTTAATTATATAACTATTGAAGTACTATTAAAAGACTAAAGTCTTATTCTGTACTACTCTGAAAAGGAAATAAATGAATTATGAATTATGAATTATGAATAATTTTTGATGTTACTTTTGCCGGGCATCGAACCGCCACGACTTGGTGTAGAAAGCCGAACACTTAACCGCTACACCACGGCGACCCCCTGATAAGTTGCATTAAATATAAAAAATTGTCAATCTCTGATCGTAAGAAGTTCGTTAAGGAAAACAATATGTGTTTCAATTGCCTCTCTCACTCACACACATTGAAAGACTGTCCCAGCACTCAGTCATGTAATCAATGTCGAGATCGGCACAACTCCGTTCTTCACGAGGACTCAACAGCTATGCCCAAGAGGCAACCCACTCGAGTGCAAAAGACGTCGTCACAAGCCACAACTACGAACCCTACGAGCGAAACCCTGGACCAGGCCGAACTTCAGGATGATGAACCATCCTGCTCCCAGAAAAGCCAGGTCCAATCGTTCTATGCGGAAAACGATTGCAAAATAATTTTGACAACTGCTATCGTACCCGTAGAACATAGGGGAGACATTTTTAAACTCAGAGCTCTCGTAGACCAGGGATATGAAAGAAGCTTTATTTCCACCAAAGCTCAAGATAGGCTTCAACTTCCATTCAAACCCTCTAGATTTGAAATCTCAGAAATGGGCGGTAAAGTAGTTCAGACTTCAAATAAACTTTGCTCTCTGACTTTGGTATATGCTGATCTGAAGACAAAAATAAATTCTGAGGCCATAGTATTACCCCAACTCACGAAAATGCTTCCAAACGTCAGACTCACCAAGATGCTCCAGACAAAATGGGCACACCTCAACCTTGCTGATTCTAATTGTTACTCGCCTGCTCAAATAGATCTCGTCGTAGGCAGTGACATAATACCCCAAATTATGGAAAATGACGTCGAAAAACTATCTCCGAACCTCTTAGCGCAGAAAACCATTTTCGGATGGATCCTCAGCGGTAAAGCCCCTGTGACTGTAGCTTTCTTTCTCCACGCAAGTCTCAGAGGTGACCAATGACAACCTGAACTCCCTATTGCGCAAGTTCTGGGAACTTTAGGAAGTACCAACCATTCGCCATACAACCCAGGAAGACGAGGCTTGCAAGGAGTTTTATGCAGCTATAACAACACGCAACAGCAACGGTCGTTACATTGTTAGGCTCCCATTTAAGCCCAGTTTTCCAGAGTCCATTGCCTTATCCCATTCTCGGTCAGCAGCCTTGAGTCACTTCCTCGGAATGTAAAAAAGTCTCCAAAGGAAGTGTGATCTAAAGACCCAATACGATAGTGTCTTAGAAGAATACCTCACCCTCGATCACATGGAGGAAACCGGTTGCTGTGAAACATTTCAAGATGGTAAATGCAGTTCATTTTATCTCCCCGACCATGCAGTCATAAAACCCGAGAAGAAGACATCGAAGGTACGGGTTGTTGTTGTTGTTGTTGTTAACAGCAAACCACTCCCCGAAGGTTTTGGGGAGTGATGCCGAAGTTGACAGTCCTTGGCCGGATATGACCCCGGTACGCTGCGGTACTCCCTTGCGGTACTGCCCGACTGTCGTGGTAGCGATTTGGTATGACCAGTGGAACCTTCTAGGTCATGCCATCCCTCCATCCGTGAGGAAGAAGAAGATGGGTAATGAGAGGTGAGAGGAATCATATCCGTAGATCAACCATCGAGTAGCACGTCATTACCTATGTGCATATTAGTCGCCTCTTACGACCGGTATGCCTACCTCGGGCATATTCTAAACCCCTAACCCGCAGGGCATTCGAACCATTTAACCAAAGAAACGTATGTTGATGACATTCTCTCTGGCAGTCATGATATTCTCTCGGCTGAACAATCTCTTTCTCAAGTCATCAAAGTGCTAGGTTCTGCAGGATTCCCCCTAAGGAAAATAACGGCCAATCGCCCCAGTATACTAAAGGATATCAACAAGGAGGACTTGCTGGACACAAACCTGTTGGAGTTCGAGAAAGCAAGCAACACCAAAACTCTCGGCATTCAATGGAATGCCCTAACTGACACTTTCTCATATACTGTGGATTCTATACCCCTTTCGTCCGCTGGTGCAAAACGACAAATTCTCTCCTCTGTTGCAAAACTTGTTGACCCCGCAGGGTGGCTTACGCCGATTATGATTCAGGCCAAGATTTTACTGCAAGAGTTATGGATAGACGGAACTGACTTGGATGAACGAGTTAAGCCCCTCCGACTCCTTAAATGGACTCAATTCGCCAATCAGCTACACGAAATATCAAATATCAAAATTCCCCGATGGGTCAACTACATCCCGAACCAGCAGGTAGAACTGCATGGATACTGCGCCAATATATATGTTGGAACCACCAACGGTACCAGTACGTCATCTCATCTTCTGGTCTCCAAAGGCAAGGTAGCCCCCCTTCGTCCTACCAGCTTGCCAAGGCTAGAACTAGGTGCAGCCCTTCTTCTTGCCCAACTACTCGCCGTTGTCCAATCCCATCTTGATCTCTCTATTCAAATACTGTACATTTGGTCTGACTCGGAAATTCTGTTAGCATGGCTGGAAAAACCCCCGCACTCTTGGAAAACGTTCGTATCCAATCGCACAGCAGGAATCATGTATCTCGTCAGAAACGCGTCCTGGAAGCATGTAGGCAGTCGCGACAATCCCGCAGATATGGGCACGACACCAGAGGATGCAAACCCCTTAACTTGGCTAATTCTACGCTATGGTGGAACGGCCCTGAGTGGCTAACCCAGCCACCGAAGCTTGGCCAAAACCAACAACACGCAGCATCAGCCCGCCAGAAGTACCCCGCGTCGAAGCACTACATATTTCTGAAGATGATCCGGATGTATTGGATCGATTCCCTCTTTTCCTCGCGCCCTCAGGGTCATGTCATATGTATTTCGGTTTATAAACAATCTCAAGGACCGAAGTTCGAGGTATTAACCCCGCGTACCACCCCTCGCTGAGTTACAACGATCTTCGGACTACAAAGCACAAACTTATCGCGCTAACCCAAACCCGATATTTTCCTCGGGAGAAACCCTCGTTGGAGAATTCAGAACCCATCGACAAAAAAAGTTCCCTGCTAACTCTTAATCCATTTCTCGATAAAAATGGGCTTCTCCGAGTGAATGGTAGGTTAGCTCATTCGACGTTAACATATAATGAAAGACACCCAGTTATTATCCCTGAGAAGTCTACGTTCGCTGGCCTCTATATCCAGTACCTCCATGAATTACTTCTGCATGCCGAAACCCGTGTTATGCAGCAGTGCCTCAGGCAGGAATTCTATATTCCTCGGCTTAAACCCCTCATAAAAAGATGCATACATCAATGCAAACCCTGTACTCTCCACAAGCAGCAAATGCGTTCGCAAATCATGGCGGCCTTGCCTCCGGAACGATGCACATATGCTCCGCCTTTCACCACTACCGGCGTTGACTTTGCTGGGCCTTTTCAAGTAAAAGCCTCTTCGCTAAGGTCTCACACCATTATGAAAGGATATGTGGCCGTTTTTGTCTGTTTTTCCACAAAAGCTGTCCACCTTGAGCTGTGCTCGGAATTAACAACGAATGCCTTTCTCGCGGCATTTGCTCGCTTCGTTGGACGTCGTGGATATCCTTCAACAATGATGAGTGACAACGGCAAGACGTTTATAGGAGCCAAAAGGGCAAAGGAAAAGGTGTTCGTTGATTTCCTTAAACACGCGTCCCAACCAGTCATCTCAAAGTACCCACCTCAGGGCATCAACTGGAAGTTTATTCCGCCCAGAGCTCCCCACATGGGCGGTTTGTGGAAATCGGCGGTGAAAAGTTTCAAGCTACATTTCAAAAAGACCGCGGGTCCCCACAAATTTACTTTTGAGGAATTCGCCACCTTCCTGGTCAGAATAGAAGCCGTGTTAAATTCTCGTCCTATCTCACCCTTATCTCAAGACCCTACCGATCTCACCGCGTTAACCCCCGGTCACTTCCTCAGAGGTAGCCCCCTCCTGGCTATCCCGCAGGTAGATCACTCAGATTTGTCTCTTCTGAACCGCTGGGAAAAGGTAAAGGGCATACATCATCAATTTAGCAAAAGGTGGAAAGAAGATTATTTAAAGCATCTCCAAAAAAGGCAAAAATGGAAAAGCCCACAAAAGGAACCCCAAGTCGGCGAGTGCGTATGCATTCACGACGATTCACTTCCCCCGACCAAATGGCGCCTTGGCCGCATTGAAATAGTACATCCAGGGCCAGACGGTCATATACGGGTTGTTGACGTTCGCACTCAGACCGGTACACTCACGCGACCCCTTGTAAAATTATGTTTCCTTCCTAACATTGAGAACCCACCACTCAGGGAAACCACTGATAATTCGCTTAACTAAAATCGAACCATCTCTTTCCACTAGTACCACATTTTATCTTCACTATGCCATACCTCGTAGCATACAACAATCTGAACCCCTCATTTAACACTTCTCTCCACTAAAATAGTGTTTACAACTGTCATTTCAGATTATCATGGCACCACGAAGTAACATGCGATCGGAAATTGTCGCTGCGTCAAACGGCACCGAAGTCTCACGCACTCCGGCATTACGGGTAAATTATTTACGCTGCCGCATATGCACACGCAACCACGCTCTAAAAAATTGTATAGTGTTCCGGAAGATGAAACCACCACAGCGATTGATTCTCGCACGCGCGCATAAATTTTGTTTAAATTGCTTGGCGCTGTCGCACGCCACTAGTGAGTGCACCTCATATGATCGGTGACCAATGTGCAGCGCACGACACCACTCTTTACTACATCGGCGGGACGCAACCCCGAGCGCCCCGCGTACTACTCAGGGGCCGGCTGCAACCTCGAGCGCCCCGCGCCCCATCCAGTCACCCCGTCCTGGCCGACCAGCAGGGTCGGATCGGGCACCTTCAACCTCCACCGCGCGACCTCGTCACGGTCCGTCCATCAACACACAGTCACGAGCGCCAGGCATCTCCCAGCGCATTATTCAATGTACCGGTCAAGGGCTACAGACTGCCAACATTAGAGGAAATATGGCCGAACTTCTTGTGCGCAATGCCATGCACAACCTGCAAGAGGCTCTAGCCGCTGAACGCGCCTGGGGCGGGGACGATGTTCACGCGACCGTGAACTCAAATTTTTTAGCTATTTTTAATATATTTCTTGAATTCTTGAATTTGAATTTAAATATCTCTAAAATATGAATTTCTATATTTATGTATATATGTACATACCTGCACTAGTGTAAGGCTCGTTAAAATAGTTTATATATTTATTCACGCTCCCTGAATAGCGATATGATGCGTTGGCAACGCCAGCAACCGTCTGACAGGTGTGCACACACACACGTACAAACACTTGTCAGCCGCTACTCAATTTTATACAATTTTATATAAAATTGAGTAGCGGCTGACAAAGGAACAAGGAGGGACATGGAAGACGGCCCAAAAACAGAAGCGGCCAAGAAGGAAGGCAGATCGACCAGACGCCATTATCATAAAAAAACGGGAGAGTGGTCGTATGCGGACATCTTAAAGACGGTAAAGGGTGAGGAGGCTTTAAGAGAAATGAACACAATGGTTCGGAAGATCAGTAAGACTGCGAAAGGTGACTTGTTGTTTCAGCTCACCAAGCATTCAGACACAAACACCGCGAAGCTGCAAACAGCCGTGGAACAGGCGTTATCAGGTGAAGCTGAAGTCAAGTCGTTCACCGAGGAAACCATTTTCGAAATCTCGGACATGGATGAAGTGACCACTGCAACAGAAATCTGCGAAGAACTGAACTCTCAGTTCCCGGACTACAAAGTAAGTCCGCCTTGTATCAGATCCATTCGGAAAGCGTACGGCAGAACTCAAACGGCGACGATTTCCATGCCCACCGAAGCTGCCAGGAAGCTGTTATCAGCCGGCAAAGTCCGAATAGGATGGTTCATATGCCGCATACGTGTTAAATCACAGCCAAAGCGATGCTATAAATGCCTGGACTTCGGGGATATATCCAAGAATTGCAAAAGCGAAATCGATGTAAAGGACGCGTGCTTTAAATGCGGAAGCAATGGGCACATCGCTAAAATGTGCACAAATTTGCCAAAGTGCCTTTTGTGCACTAGAAGAGATCAAGTCGCACTGACCACCCTACCGGTGGAAAGAAATGCCCGGTATATAAAGAGGCGGTCCAGAAACTTAGACCATTATGAGATTGGTCCAACTAAATCTCAACCATTGCGAAGCCGCGCAAGATCTATTAGCGCAAACAACACGCGAGCTGAAAGCTGATGTAGCTCTGCTAAGCGAGCCATACAGGGAAAGGTCTATAAATTGGCTACCCGACACAGACGGTAAGGCCGCTATATGGACTTGCGGAAAGAACCCACTTTACGTAGAGCCCATACTTAAAGAAAGAGGCTTTGTGGATGGTAAGATAGGCGATATTTTCGTATACAGCTGCTACATACCACCGAGCACTCCATTGGACCTGTTTGAAGAAATTGTCGAGAAGATATCCACAGACGCGACCTCTAGGCAGCGGTTTATTATAGCTGGCGACTTCAACGCATGGGCAGTCGAGTGGGGCTCTCAGCGAACTTCACCGAAAGGGAGAGCGTTGCTCGAGGCATTCGCATGCCTGGACAAAGCGCTACTTAATACACATTTTCTAGAAATGGCTTCGGGTCCATTATCGATATAACGTTCTTTAGTGCCAACATTTACAGGCTGTGTGAGTGGAAGATCAGCGAGTGCTATACGCAAAGCGATCACTCAGCGATCATCGTGGACATCAAAATAGACGGGGGAAGGAGGCCATCCAAACAAATGTTACATAAGGGTCGCGGGTGGAAACTAAATACATTTGACCCGGATGTTTTTAAGGAAATGCTGCCAACATCTGAGTACACAGGAAGTGCAAATGATATAGCCACTAAAGTAATGGCGGACATCGAAGCAGCTTGCGACGCATCGATGGCCAGAAAGTCCACAGGTAAACAACACAACTCCACCTACTGGTGGAACGACAGCATACAATCCCTAAGGCGAGAACGCATTCGCGCCAGGAGGCGATCTCAACGAGCAAGAGGAAGGCCGGATTTCCTAGAATGCAGGACTGCCTTCAAAGCTGCGCGCCATGAATTAAAAGTTGCAATATCGAACAGCAAGAGACAGTGCTTCCTTAACCTTTGTGATGAAGCGGAGAATGACCCCTGGGGTACAGCTTACAAAGTGGTCTTGAAAAAGTTGAAACAACGGCAAGCCATGCCGACATGTCCGGCATTCCTTAAAAATGTGGTCGATACACTTTTTCCCACGCAACGGCAGTTGGTGTCTGCCATATCAAACGTTCCAAACTACGCATTTGATGAAGTGACCCTGGACGAAGTTACTCAAGCGGTTAACCGGCTCGAGGACAACAAGTCTCCGGGGCCAGACTGCGTACCTAACAAAGTGCTGAAAGTGGCAGTTACGTATAAAACGTCAACATTCGCGAGCCTGTTCAATTCATGTCGAGGGGACATTCCCTTCAATCTGGAAACGTCAGACTCTGGTGCTGTTACCAAAGCCTGGTAAAAACCCGGCGGAACCATCCATCTACAGGCCAATATGTCTGCTTGACTCTGCTGGTAAAATTTTTGAGCGAGTAATCTACAATCGCCTAGAAAAAGAAATAGAAGAGGTAGGGGCATATCAGAAACCCAGTTCGGGTTCAGGAAAGGAAGATCCACCATCCACGCAGTGAACATGGCAAAAAAGGCGGCTCAAGAGGCAATAAGCAGCACTAGTTGGCTCGCAGGAGCTAAGGAATACTGCCTTAACGTGACCTTAGACGTAAAAAACGCATTTAACACCGCTACCTGGGCAAAAATTCTGGACATACTGGATCGAAAAGGTGTGTCCTATTACCTGACAAGGATCATACGCAGCTATTTCGACGGCAGACTGCTTGAGTATGAAACGTCAAATGGAACGGTAAAGCTCCACGTTACAGGCGGCGTTCCTCAAGGGTCCGTGCTCGGCCCACTTATGTGGAACATTATGTATGATGGGGTATTGCAGCTCAAAGTGCCACACGGGGTCGAAATTATTGGCTTCGCGGACGATATCGCACTGGTTGTTACTGCTAAACACCTTAGTGACATATGCGACAAAGCTAATAGAAGCATAGCCAGTGTTCAGTCATGGCTAATATAACACGGATTACAACTGGCCCTCGTGAAGGGTGGACACCTTGCCGCGGTACGAGGGCTTAAGTCGATAGCCACAGGGCTACGCTGCCCTTGTGATCATAGCGCCACTGGTACTACATCACGAGAGAAGCCAAGCCTCTCTGGCGCGACGACTAAGATCTTCCCCCTCCCAATCCAGGGTGTTATGCGACCACGTGCCCATTGGACGTTTGCAGCCGGGAGGCAAATCGTGGCTGTAATCGAACGGAGCCTCTCTGATACCGGGCCGCCTCGGAGAGTAACTATGGCCTTACCGCGGTATGGGGCTCTGCCGCGGCGGACGACACATTCCCCTTACTCTTCCCTTGACCCTAAACTTGCCTTGCCCGGCGAGGGGTCGTACGAACAAGATGATAAATAATAACAAAAACTCTAAAACTTAAGATACAACAATGTATACTGCACAGCAGAGGAGGAAAATGCTGGAGCAAGCGAGAACGCAACGTCGGAGGACAAACTCCATTTCTTTATCAGCCGAGAGATCGACAGCGATAGTAACTACGAGTCGATTAGCTCTGGATAATAAGGGGAAATCCCCAAAGTAAGTACCGGTACAAACACAGTGAAGCCAACAACGGCTGATGCTAAAGTCCTAGTAAGTGCCGGTACCGAAACCAAGTCTTTAACGTCTGTGGCAGTGGTCTCACGACCTAGCCCCAGAGATCCAAATAAGGGAACGACCACGATGGCAACTACGGGTCGAAATTTACACCAAAAGACATCTCCCAGTCGCTCTGAGTACTTGGACAAAAGAGCGGCCGCGAGGATCCTGAAGAAATATGAGGGTATTTCACAAGAGACGCTATCGCCGAATGCTAGAAAGACGGTGGAGATGGCTGAAGCTATCTTACCGAACTTCCAAAGCGATTACGCACCAAAGAAGGTTAATGGAAATCCCTTCAAACGCCAGAGATCGGACGTGGATTTAAAACCTCACCCGAAGCGGCAGCAACATGCCCCCGTAGTGGGTAAACTCAGCTTTGCTGAAGTAACTAAGGATAGGATCCTCATAGGCCTAATTGACCGAGGTAACGAAAGCTGGGCCATCCCTAGGGACCAGTGGCGGTACGTCCGGAACGCTATCGGTAATGCCCTTCTCGACATTATGGATGAGTCTCCGGGTGCCACGCCGATGGGTTCTGATGCGGGATGGCACCAGGGCCGAATCAAGGTATTCGCTTGCGAGGATGCAAAAACTGTTGCACTGTACAAGGCAGCTGCTGCAAGACTGGGTGAGATCTACCAAGGGGCAAGAATCGAGGTTGTCGACTGGAAGGACATCCCGGCTCGACCAAAGGCAAGAGCGTGGATTCCTGCTATCCCTGCTGAACCTGAGAGAATTCTCAGGATGCTGAGGATCATGAACCCGTCTCTCCCGACGCAGGACTGGGGTGTCAATCTGGTCGAGGATGCGGTAGGGCCTGACAGGCAAGTGGTCTTCACCTTGACTAAGGAAGCACTCAAGCCCCTTAAACGGTGCAATGGACGAGTGCACTTCGGCATGGGTCAGATCGTGATCCACGTATACCGCGGCGATACACAGCGCGCTGCTATTTTTGCTGCACCGGAGGGCTCGGACATCGCAGTGCCGGTAGAGGAGTCGGAGATGTCCGACTCGGAAAGTATGGTATCTGCCACGTCAAATGGCGAAGGAGCAGTGAACAGCTCGGAGATGGGAGACAGCCTGCTGGACGGGGAGGACCTCAACGTCACAGTGATAGCAGCTAGTCCTGAGCGCACCAATGTCAATACTGCCACAGTTAGTAGGATCTCGGCTACGCCAAATCGTGGTCTGAACAAATCGTCGTTGAAAGATAAGCCTCCAGACGAGGTGGAACTCGACGATACGGCGGTGGCAGGGAAGTCTGAGCGCTCTCATGTTGGTGGTGATTCAGATAAACCTGCACAAATCTAAAGCAGCCTCGGCTGCTTTAATCAGTCGTATCTCTAAAGGCATCATAGATGTGGTCCTCATCGAAGAACCCTGGGTCAACAGCTCAAGTATTTGCGGTTTGGGGATCAAGGGTTTTAAGCTAATCCAAGCCAGCGAGGGGGGCAGGGTTAGAGCCTGTATTCTGGTTAAGTCTGAGCTGAATGCTTTTCTCTTGCCCAACTATACCAATGGTGACGTTACAGCTGCCAGTTTAACAGTCGACAGTACCAGTCTGACGATGGCATCGGTCTATATGCCCTACGACGCCGAAGAAGCTCCGCCACAGAGGGAGGTAAAAGACCTGGTTGCAAATTTTTCCATGGGTCATCTTATTATCGGAACTGACGCCAATGCTCATCACGTCCAGTGGGGAAGCCCGATATCAATGCTAGAGGAGAGTCGTCGTTTGATTATTTGTTAACAACTAACCTGGTAGTTTGCAACGTGGGTAACGAAACTACGTTTATTACTAAAAACCCGTAGGGAGGTCATAGATCTCACTATTTGCAGCGAAGGCGCTTATGAGTGGGTCAGAAAATGGCGCGTTCTCGATGAACACTCATTCTCCGACCACCGGTATGTAGAATTAGTTCTAGACTTTTCTGTTGAGCAGCCGGTTATGAAACGCAACCCACGTAACACTAACTGGCAGCTACACAATGAAATACTATCTAGGGACTTGCCAGCACTGCCCCCACAAGTCCCCTCATCAGTAGGGGAGTTGGAGGATCTGGTAAAGACCTTTACAACGGCGCTCTCGAACGCCCTAGAGCAGGCTTGCCCAGTGCCAAAACCACGCGGTAAACATAGGCCGTATTGGTGGTCCTACGACCTGGACTCGCTCCGTAAATCATGTAGGTCACAATTTAATAAGGCCAAGAGCCTTGGCACGGAGAATCAATGGCTCGAATATAAAGTTAAACTCAGGGCCTACAAAAAAGCTCTGAGGCAGGCGAAGAGAGTATCGTGGAGAAATTTCTGCACTGGGGTCGAAAATGTCGACGATACAGCGAGACTTAGACCAGCGCTCTCAAAAACTCAAACAGCCACAAGCTATTTGCGCAAACCTGACGGATCCTGGACCAGCACGGAGAGGGAAACCCTAGAGCTGCTCTTGAATACGCACTTCCCAGGGAACTTGCATGAGGAACCCCTAGTACCTACAACAAACCTGTTTGTACACATACCCATCACGGAGGAAAAGGTTAGGTGGGCGGTTAAAAGCTTCGAACCGTTCAAGGCTGCCGGGCCAGACGGGATTATTCCCGCACAACTCATAAACACGCTGGAGACATCAGCCAAATGGCTGGTATTTCTCTATACAGCCAGCCTGGCTCTTAGCTACATTCCGTACTCCTGGAGAAGTGCCACGGTAGTGTTTATTCCTAAGGCGGGGAAGGCGTCTCATTACGAGCCCAAGGACTATAGGCCGATCAGTCTCTCATCCTTTGTGCTCAAGACCTTCGAGAGGATAATAAATGACTACCTCTCCTCTACTATTGATAGCAACCTGATCTGTAGCTATCAGCATGCATACACCAAAGGGAAATCTACAGAAACTGCGCTTCACAGCCTAGATTCTGTTATTGAAAAATCGCTGTATGAAAAGGAGTACTGTCTTGTGGCCTTTTTAGATATTGAAGGAGCCTTCAACAACATAAGCCCTGCTGCTATAAACACCGCTTTAACAAGTCTGGGCATAACCAGGTCTCTTATTGGACTTATTGATCAACTGCTAAGGAAGGTAGTGGCATATGCAGATGACTTAGCTATAGGATACAGGGGCAAATTCCCACAAACCCTGTGCGACTTGATGCAAGTAGCACTGAGAGAGGTCTCCTCATGGTGCTCGCGCTGCGGACTGAGCATCAACCCGGGAAAAGTAGAACTGGTTCTCTTTACCAACCGCTATAAGATACCACCGCTAATACTACCAAAACTGAATGACGTGCACCTGAACTTGGCTGACAAAGCCAAGTTCTTGGGCACAGTTCTGGATAGGAAACTAACCTGGAAGAGGAATGTTCTTCAGCGCCAGAAGAAAGCGTGTATCGCACTCTACACGTGCAAAAGAGCCATTGGAAAGAAATGGGGGCTCAGCCCCAAAATATGCAAATGGATCTACACTGCAATCATTCGACCAATCATGCTCTATGGAGTTGTGGTATGGTGACCTGCGCTGAGCAAGGCAACAAACCTTAATCTGCTAGGTAAAGTACACAAATCTTGCATGATCTGTATAAGCGGTGCGTTAAGAACAACGCCCAATGAAGCACTCCAGGCCATTCTTGGCATTTTGCCACTCGATCTGGAAGGGCACCGAGTAGCAGCAACATCGGCTCTGCGTCTAAGAGAAACGTCCGGCTGGGGCGCAAGCACTACTGGACACGCCTGTATTTTGGGATCTTGTAGCTTTCTTCCACTGAGCACAGATCGCTGTGCGACCACAACAGTCGGAGATAGGGGTTTTAAAATCAACATTCCCAGCAGGGAAGAATGGGAGAGCACCGTCACTCATGGCGGCACTTCCATTTATACTGATGGCTCGAAGTTAGACCCCAGAGCTGGGGGAGGGGTTTATTCAAAGGATCTGAACCTTGAGCTCTCCTTCAGACTACCTGATCACTGCAGTGTCTTCCAGGCTGAAGTTTCAGCAATCATGGACGCCGCGGCTTGGATAGGCCAACACACTATCAGACAGGACATTTTTATATTCAGCTACAGCCAGGCGGCCATCAAATCCCTTGGCTCTTACTCGTTCAACTCTGAACTGACGCTCAGCTGTCGTCGATCTCTACAAGAGATGGCCCAACAGAATCGCGTTAACCTCACATGGGTCCCGGGGCATAGGGACATTGAGGGAAATTGTAGGGCAGACGAACTTGCGAGGCAGGGCACGACCAAGCAGGTTCTTCGCGATAAAAAGCGCTTAGGTATGCCGTTTGCCACATGCAAGCTTATGCTGAAGGAGTACACACTCCGCCAAGCCAACGAAAGATGGCTGCAATCTCCAGGATGCCGGATATCCAAAGAAACCTGGCCGAAATGGGATCATAAAAGATCAAGACAAATTTATGCCCTAAGGAGAAGAGAAATCTCCATATTAATAGGCGTATTAACTGGGCACTGCCTCATTGGTAGGCACGCAGAAAGACTTAGTGTGCTCTACCGACGATGCTGTAGGAGTTGTAAGGATGCTGAGGAGGAGGAAACAGTGGAGCACCTCATCTGCAACTGCCCGGCTTTAAGTGGCGCGAGAATGCGCTTTTTGGGAGTTCCCTTCCTGGTCAGCCTACGCCAGGTCACGGAGCTGGAAATAAAGGACCTGATGGCCTTCATCAAGTCATCTAAATGGTTCGAGAAGGAGTAATGGTGTCGGTATAGGAAAGTCAGTCCCGGGATTCTGCTATGTGGAGAATTCCGTTAATACCGGGATTTTCCATATGGCAGGGTACCGGAACTGACTTTCGTAGTGTTGGTGGTATCACAACGGGCCTTTTAATACTGGCCTAGGTGTGCCTCTGCGGCAGCCACTTGAACCTAACCTAACAACTGGCGGAACACAAAACAATGGCCGTACTTGTATCAAGCAAGAAGAAGGTAGAGCAAGTCGCAATACGAATCGGCAGCCATGACATCGCCACTCTGCCAGCAGTGAAGTACCTGGGGATTATGATAGACAGGAGGTTATCGTTCAAAACGCATTTAGAATATGCTAATGAGAAGGCATCCAGAACAGTGGCATCGTTAGCGAGGATAATGCTTAATGCACGGGGACCAAAGCAAGAGCGCCGCCAGCTACTTGCAGGAGTCGTAAAGAGCCAACTACTCTACGGGGCACCAGTTAAGCATTACGCGACGGAGTATCAGTCGTACTTCCGCGGGGTGAAGTCGACGTATCGCCTGTGCGCGCTCAGAGTCTGTAGTGCCTTTAGAACGGTCTCAGATGATGCTGCGCTGGTAATCGCAGGAATGTGCCCAATCGACATTTTGGCAGAGGAAGCAGCTATGATTTCTGAGGACAGAAACTCTAGGACCGATGCGAAAGAGAATAGCTTGCTAAAGTGGCAGCATAGATGGAATACATCCACAAAAGGGCGGTGGACGCACCGCATTATCCCAAATATTATAAATTGGGTAACGAGAGCACACGGGGAAGTGGGTTTCTACTTGACCCAGTTCCTAAGCGGCCACGGATGCTTCAAAGAATATCTTCACCGATTCAAACATGAGCAAAACTACCTCTGCGACCACTGTGGAGCGGAAACGGTTGAGGACGTCTATCACGTATTCTTCGAATGCCCTAGATCGATTAGCTTCAGAACAAGGCTACGCAGCATCATCGGTGAGGATTACACCCCGGAAACACTAGTGGAGCACATGCTACAAAGCGAACTAAAATGGACTGCAGCGTGTGACGTAATTGCGGAAACCATGAAGTGGCAAAGAAGCCAGGAAAAGCTGCGGCGCAGCAGGGAGACCTAGGAGCGAGGCTGGAAGATCGTCAGATGGATTGGGGACAACGACTCTTCAACCGTCCAAATTGCAAACCAGCTAGTATAAAACCCCAAATAAGAGGTAAAACACCATACTGCGAATACTGCCGACTGAGGACAGTTATGGACCCACGGCCAGTCCAGCTGTCTTGGGTCACAAACATAGGTAAGTAGGGGTAAAGCGGATTGGAACCACGGCCCCTCCAACCGACTGGTCCAAGAGACCTGATCAATAACGGCGAATACTGCACACCGAGAACAGTTTTGGACCCACGGCCCGTCCAACTGTCTTAGCTCACAACGACAGCCGGTTTAAGATTGCGTGTTTCATTTCAAACGTGGGTGAGTAGACTTCAAGCTGTTTGGAACCACAGCCCTTCCAACCGCCAGGCCAAGGCCTGTCCAACTGTCTTGGCTCAATGCGTAAGGGTTTAATTGGGTGAGCAAGTGTATGTCTTTGATAGTAAACATGTAACATGTGATTGTAAACATGCGTCATTGTCTTAGAGGCGGATTGGAACCACGGCCTTTCCATCTTCCTATCGTCGAAGACGCTCAACTGGTAATTGTAAGTGTGAATAAATCAGGGCCAAGCTTTAATATCTTACATTTTTATGCTTATGTATGTAGCTATATTTATTCATGTATTTGATTTGGTGGACAAGAACGACCTTCTCAAGGCGAATTCTGAATAGTAGAATAAAAATAAGTAAAATCTAGTAAAAAGATCCCCAGTCAAGAACTGAAATGGACGGTTACGCCGACCAACAGACGTTGAGACTATTGCTCAAACCACCTCCAGACGGAATACTTAACGGTAGTACCGGGGGGATCGGTACATGACGGTTGGAGTTTTAGTGCAACAATAAAAAAAATTTTCGCAAACACATAAGGGCACGTAACATTATTGTTAATGATGCTTCTGACTTTGTGCGGGCAGTCCTCAAGACTCCATCAAAAATTCTGGTTGAAGAGGTAACAGAGAAACAAATTGATATGATAAACGCGAAATCGAAAACTATTGAGCTATTTGCAAACTCGAAACCGATACCTAAAATATCCAGCACCCACCGCGTGAGAAAAAATAACCGCGTGTAGCAAGTACACGTGAAAGAAGTTAACTTCTTAAGTTCAGAAATAACGAAATATGAATAAGATGTATTCGAGAATGGTTTAGATTCACAATATCTTACTTCCGGTAAGTGGACCAGGGAAACGATCTATTCGAAAATAACTTATATATGGTGCGTTTTCCTTAAAATTTGGAACATGGGTAGAATTAACCCTAATTTAACAGGGGCCAATACGAATGGTATATAGAGGAAGAGGGGCGTGGTAGAAGGAAATAGGGCAATGAAGAGCAAAAGGGAGGGAGATAGTAAAGAGAGTTGTACGAAGAGAGATAGGAAGACTAGGTGGCAAGCCTGCTTGAAATTTAAATACTTGGAGCACGGTCGCAATTACCTTTCACTTGATACCCATATTTTGCTCACTGTTAAAAAAAAATAGATAGGTGGCAACCCTTTGAACCGGCCCAAGTGGCAACCGCCATGTATATAGTCTTAGAATGAATCATGCTACTAATAATGCCAAATTTAATACAAAACGGCAAGCGGTTCCCGAGCTATAAGGAAAAATAAATAAAATACGGTTTGGGGGCAACCCTAGCTAGTAACCCTGCTATAAACTGTCATATTTGAAATGCGACCGAAAATACCTTTCATTTGATACCCATATTGGCATATATTGCTCAATATTTTTTTAAAAAAATATAATCTTACAATGAATCATATTACCTATAATGTCAAACTTTATGCAAATCGGTTGAGCGGCTCCCGAGATATAGAGAAAAATTAATTAAAATCGGTTAGGTGGCTACCCTTCTTGAGATTTGCATATTTGGAATACGGTCAAAAATACCTTTCATTTGATACCCATACTGGCATATCTTGCTCAATATTTAAACAAAATTTGACATTTGGCAACCCTGTTAACTGCAGCAAGTGGCAACACCCACGCATATAATCTTTGAATGAATCATACTATCTATAATGCCAAATTTTATCCACATCGGTCAAGCGGTTCCCGATATATTAATAAAAATAAATAAAATGCGGTTAGGTGGCAACCCTAGGTGACAACCTGCTTGAGATTTACATCTTGGAATACGGTCGAAAATACCTTTCATTTTATACCCATATTGGCATATCTTGCTCTGTATTTAAAAAACATTGAGATAGGTGGCAACCCTGTGAACCGTCCCAAGTGGCAACACCCACGCATATAATCTTAGAATGAATCATACTATCTATAAACCAAATTTTATCCACATCGGTCAAGCGGTTCCCGAGATATCAATAAAAATAAATAAAATGCGGTTAGTAAGCAACCCTGCTTGAGATTTACATATTTGGAATACGGTCGAAAATACCTTTCATTTGAAACCCATATTGGCATATCTTGCTCAATATTTTAAAAAAATTAGACATTTGGCAACCCTGTTAACTGCAGCAAGTGGTAACACCCACGCATATAATCTTAAAATGAATCATACTATATATAATGCCAAATTTTATCCACATCGGTCAAGCGGTTCCCGATATATTAATAAAAATAAATAAAATGCGGTTAGGTGGCAACCGTAGGTGACAACCCTGCTTGAGATTTACATCTTGGAATACGGTCGAAAATACCTTTCATTTGATACCCATATTGGCATATCTTGTTCTGTATTTAAACAAAATTGAGATAGGTGGCAACCCTGTGAACCGCCCCAAGTGGCAACACCCACCATATAATCATATAATGAGTCATACTATCTATAATGCGAAATTGTATCCACATCGGTCAAGCTGTTCCCAAGATATCAATAAAATTAAATAAAATGCGGTTAGGTGGCAACCCTGCTTGAAATTTACCTATTCGGAATACGGTCGAAAATACCTTTCATCTGATAGAGATATTGGCATATCTTGCTCGATATTTAAAAAAAAATTGAGATAGGTGGCAACCCTGTGTACCGCCCCAAGTGGAAACACCCACCATATAATCATATAATGAGTCATACTATCTATAACGCCAAATTTTATCCACATCGGTCAAGCGGTTCCCGAGATATCAATAAAATTAAATAAAATGCGGTTAGGTGGCAACCCTGCTTGAGATTTATATATTTGGAACGCTCGAAAATACCTTTCATCTGATAGCTATATTGGCATATCTTGCTCGTTATTTAAAAAAAATTGAGATAGGTGACAACCCTGTGCACAGCCCCAAGTGGCAACACCCACGCACATAATCTTACAATGAATCATACTATCTATAATGTCCAACTTTATCCAAATCAGTTGAGCGGTTCCCGAGATATAGAGAAAAATATATAAAATGCGGGTAGGTGGCAACCCTGCTTTAGATTTTCATATTTGGAATACGGTCGAAAATACCTTTCATTTGATACCAATATTGGCATATCTTGTTCAATATTTAAAAAAAAATTGAGATAAGTGGCAACCCTGTGATCTGCCCCAAGTGGCAACACCCACGCATATAATCTTCGAATGAATCATACTATCTATATGCCAAATTTTATCCAAATCGGTTGAGCGGTTCCCGAGATATAAGAAAAACGCCTACGCCTGAAAACCTGCAACATACGCCTGAAAGTCGGCTACAATTTCTATTTCCGTGCCATAACTTCCGTTTCATCGTCATCCATTTTCTCAAATTTTACTCTCAATCAAAACTTCATACCGCCGCCTAAGAAGTTAACTTCAAAAATCGTACTTTCTGTATCTCAAAACAAGGATATAACTAGTGAATATATGTTACCTTATTATTATTAATTATAATAAATTTATACATTGTTAGCAATTTTATGGAGTAATAAATTATTATCAGCACAAACATATCTGAAAATTTATTGTTTCAATTCTTTCTTGTTTCTCTTTTAAGTGCATTTATTTTAATAAATCCAAACTGCGTACTAGAATTTGCTCAAAAAGTGTACTTGCTATTCGCACAAGTAGCATGGCAGTGAATTAATGTAGCATGGCAGTGCTCAGAAATACTGCCGTAAGATATACTGAAATAGGATTTTTGGTATACAGGAGATCTCTAGCGTTGGCTTGATATCTTATTATCTGTGTGGTACAGGAAAGCGAATAAAATCAGCTTGACAGATTCGCAGATTTTCAAAAAATGCGAACTGGCTTAAAATAACTTCCAAAATTGTGTAGCGTGGCAGGGCAAGAAAATCCGGCTTTACTTTAAAAGCGATAATCGGCCGTAGTAGTACTTATGCAATTTATGAGGTTTATTTTAATCATCCTTAAAGGGGCTCAGCAAGAACCACTTAAGTTAAATAGTTTTAGAGATATGAGCAAAAATAGTATACGAACGTAGCGAGGCAGTGGAAAAAATTGACCATATAATATATTATTATATATTATATATTTATATTATAAAAATGAAATGGTGTTCAGTCGTCACGCTAATACTCGAAAACGGCTGAACCAAATCATATGATTCCTTTGGAGGGTTTGTTTGTTATTACCACGCGCAGGTCATATTATAAAATCAGAACAAAATATTAGGGGGGCGTGGTACCTCCCATACAAACTTTTTTCTTCAAGATGAATATCTCTAAAAGGGTTTAAGGTATGGACCTGAACATTGGTACATAAATATAGGATAAAAACACAATTCTCACTCATAAAACTGGGGGTTAACCAAAAAGGGGACGTGGCACCTCCCATACGAATGAAATACTTCATAGTCCATATCTCTGGAAGTATTCATGTTAGACCACTGAAATTTAGTAAGGGGTTATATGAGATCGACCACTACCACCTCCAAAAAAACTGAGGATAACGAAAAAGGGGGCGTGGCACCTCCCATACGAATGAAATACTTCTTATTCCAAATCTCTGGAAGTACTTATGTTAGACCACTCAAACATGGTAAGAGGTTAGATGAGTTCGATTACCACCACCTCCAAAATCACTGGGGATAACGAAAAAGGGGGCGTGCCACAACCCATACAAATTAAATACTTCATAGTCGATATCTCTGGAAGTATTCATGTTAGACCACTGAAATTTAGTAAGGGGTTATATGAGATCGACCACTACCACCTCCAAAAAAACTGAGGATAACGAAAAAGGGGGCGTGGCACCTCCCATACGAATGAAATACTTCTTATTCCAAATCTCTGGAAGTACTTATGTTAGACCACTCAAACATGGTAAGAGGTTAGATGAGATCGATCCCTACCACCTCCAAAAAAACTGGGGATAACGAAAAAGGGGGCGTGGCACCTCCCATACGAATGAAATACATCATAGTCCATATCTCTGGAAGTATTTAGTATAAGGGGTTTTATTAGATCGATTATCACCACCTCCAAAAAAACTGGAGATAACGAAAAAGGGGGCGTGGCACCTCCCATACAAATGAACTACTTCATAGTCGATATCTGTGGGAGTATGTATTCATGTTAGACCACTGAAATTTGGTAAGGGGTTATATGAGATCGATCCCTACCACATCCAAAAAAAAACGGGGATAACGAAAATGGGGTGTGGAACCTCTCATGCGAATGAAATACTTCTTAGCCCATATCTCTGGAAGTACTTATGTTAGACCAAACGTGGTTAGAGGTTAGATGAGATCGATCACTACCACATCCAAAAAAACTTAACGAAACACAAGTAAGGAAAGCTGTCTTCGGCTGTGCCGAAGGCTATATACCTTTCATGAATAAGCGTCACGATTTTCACTGTTCCATCCCCAGTACAGCCGGTGTGTACTTAACTTTAGCTCATACCGAAATTATCGGAACTATCAATTATATGGGGGCGATATGTTATAGTGGTCCAATCTCATTGATTTTTAACATCGAGATTCAACATTCCAAAGGAGAAATAGTTACAAAATTTCACTCTCCTACCTATATAATTACAGTAGTTATCTACCAAAATCCGTTTATCGGAACAATCAATTGTATGGGGGCTATGTGAAATATTTATCCCATCTCGATCATTTTCAACATCGATATTTCTTATATAAAAAAAGCAATTCTCGTAAAATTTGACGTTCCTACCTATTTAATTACAGGAGTTCTAGCTCAAAATCCGTTTATCGGAACAATCAATTGTATGGGGGCTATGTGAAATATTTATCCCATCTCGATCATTTTCAACATCGATATATCTTATATAAAAAAATCAATTCTCGCAAAATTTGACGTTTCTACCTATTTAATTACAGGAGTTATAGCTCAAAATCCGTTTATCGGAACAATCGATTGTATGGGGGCTATGTGAAATATTTATCCCATCTCAATGGTTTTCAACATCGACATTTCGTATGTAAAAAAAGTAATTCTCACAAAATTTGACGTTCCTACCTGTTTAATTACAGGAGTTATAGCTCAAAATCCGTTTATCGGAACAATCGATTGTATGGGGGCTATTTTATCCACATCGGTCAAGCGGTTCCCGAGATATCAATAAAAATAAATAAAATGCGGTTAGTAAGCAACCCTGCTTGAGATTTACATATTTGGAATACGGTCGAAAATACCTTTCATTTGAAACCCATATTGGCATATCTTGCTCAATATTTTAAAAAAATTAGACATTTGGCAACCCTGTTAACTGCAGCAAGTGGTAACACCCACGCATATAATCTTAAAATGAATCATACTATATATAATGCCAAATTTTATCCACATCGGTCAAGCGGTTCCCGATATATTAATAAAAATAAATAAAATGCGGTTAGGTGGCAACCGTAGGTGACAACCCTGCTTGAGATTTACATCTTGGAATACGGTCGAAACTACCTTTCATTTGATACCCATATTGGCATATCTTGTTCTGTATTTAAACAAAATTGAGATAGGTGGCAACCCTGTGAACCGCCCCAAGTGGCAACACCCACCATATAATCATATAATGAGTCATACTATCTATAATGCGAAATTTTATCCACATCGGTCAAGCTGTTCCCAAGATATCAATAAAATTAAATAAAATGCGGTTAGGTGGCAACCCTGCTTGAAATTTACCTATTCGGAATACGGTCGAAAATACCTTTCATCTGATAGCGATATTGGCATATCTTGCTCGATATTTAAAAAAAAATTGAGATAGGTGGCAACCCTGTGTACCGCCCCAAGTGGAAACACCCACCATATAATCATATAATGAGTCATACTATCTATAACGCCAAATTTTATCCACATCGGTCAAGCGGTTCCCGAGATATCAATAAAATTAAATAAAATGCGGTTAGGTGGCAACCCTGCTTGAGATTTATATATTTGGAACGCTCGAAAATACCTTTCATCTGATAGCTATATTGGCATATCTTGCTCGTTATTTAAAAAAAATTGAGATAGGTGACAACCCTGTGCACAGCCCCAAGTGGCAACACCCACGCACATAATCTTACAATGAATCATACTATCTATAATGTCCAACTTTATCCAAATCAGTTGAGCGGTTCCCGAGATATAGAGAAAAATATATAAAATGCGGGTAGGTGGCAACCCTGCTTTAGATTTTCATATTTGGAATACGGTCGAAAATACCTTTCATTTGATACCAATATTGGCATATCTTGTTCAATATTTAAAAAAAAATTGAGATAAGTGGCAACCCTGTGATCTGCCCCAAGTGGCAACACCCACGCATATAATCTTCGAATGAATCATACTATCTATATGCCAAATTTTATCCAAATCGGTTGAGCGGTTCCCGAGATATAAGAAAAACGCCTACGCCTGAAAACCTGCAACATACGCCTGAAAGTCGGCTACAATTTCTATTTCCGTGCCATAACTTCCGTTTCATCGTCATCCATTTTCTCAAATTTTACTCTCAATCAAAACTTCATACCGCCGCCTAAGAAGTTAACTTCAAAAATCGTACTTTCTGTATCTCAAAACAAGGATATAACTAGTGAATATATGTTACCTTATTATTATTAATTATAATAAATTTATACATTGTTAGCAATTTTATGGAGTAATAAATTATTATCAGCACAAACATATCTGAAAATTTATTGTTTCAATTCTTTCTTGTTTCTCTTTTAAGTGCATTTATTTTAATAAATCCAAACTGCGTACTAGAATTTGCTCAAAAAGTGTACTTGCTATTCGCACAAGTAGCATGGCAGTGAATTAATGTAGCATGGCAGTGCTCAGAAATACTGCCGTAAGATATACTGAAATAGGATTTTTGGTATACAGGAGATCTCTAGCGTTGGCTTGATATCTTATTATCTGTGTGGTACAGGAAAGCGAATAAAATCAGCTTGACAGATTCGCAGATTTTCAAAAAATGCGAACTGGCTTAAAATAACTTCCAAAATTGTGTAGCGTGGCAGGGCAAGAAAATCCGGCTTTACTTTAAAAGCGATAATCGGCCGTAGTAGTACTTATGCAATTTATGAGGTTTATTTTAATCATCCTTAAAGGGGCTCAGCAAGAACCACTTAAGTTAAATAGTTTTAGAGATATGAGCAAAAATAGTATACGAACGTAGCGAGGCAGTGGAAAAAATTGACCATATAATATATTATTATATATTATATATTTATATTATAAAAATGAAATGGTGTTCAGTCGTCACGCTAATACTCGAAAACGGCTGAACCAAATCATATGATTCCTTTGGAGGGTTTGTTTGTTATTACCACGCGCAGGTCATATTATAAAATCAGAACAAAATATTAGGGGGGCGTGGTACCTCCCATACAAACTTTTTTCTTCAAGATGAATATCTCTAAAAGGGTTTAAGGTATGGACCTGAACATTGGTACATAAATATAGGATAAAAACACAATTCTCACTCATAAAACTGGGGGTTAACCAAAAAGGGGACGTGGCACCTCCCATACGAATGAAATACTTCATAGTCCATATCTCTGGAAGTATTCATGTTAGACCACTGAAATTTAGTAAGGGGTTATATGAGATCGACCACTACCACCTCCAAAAAAACTGAGGATAACGAAAAAGGGGGCGTGGCACCTCCCATACGAATGAAATACTTCTTATTCCAAATCTCTGGAAGTACTTATGTTAGACCACTCAAACATGGTAAGAGGTTAGATGAGTTCGATTACCACCACCTCCTAAATCACTGGGGATAACGAAAAAGGGGGCGTGCCACAACCCATACAAATTAAATACTTCATAGTCGATATCTCTGGAAGTATTCATGTTAGACCACTGAAATTTAGTAAGGGGTTATATGAGATCGACCACTACCACCTCCAAAAAAACTGAGGATAACGAAAAAGGGGGCGTGGCACCTCCCATACGAATGAAATACTTCTTATTCCAAATCTCTGGAAGTACTTATGTTAGACCACTCAAACATGGTAAGAGGTTAGATGAGATCGATCCCTACCACCTCCAAAAAAACTGGGGATAACGAAAAAGGGGGCGTGGCACCTCCCATACGAATGAAATACATCATAGTCCATATCTCTGGAAGTATTTAGTATAAGGGGTTTTATTAGATCGATTATCACCACCTCCAAAAAAACTGGAGATAACGAAAAAGGGGGCGTGGCACCTCCCATACAAATGAACTACTTCATAGTCGATATCTGTGGGAGTATGTATTCATGTTAGACCACTGAAATTTGGTAAGGGGTTATATGAGATCGATCCCTACCACATCCAAAAAAAAACGGGGATAACGAAAATGGGGTGTGGAACCTCTCATGCGAATGAAATACTTCTTAGCCCATATCTCTGGAAGTACTTATGTTAGACCAAACGTGGTTAGAGGTTAGATGAGATCGATCACTACCACCTCCAAAAAAACTTAACGAAACACAAGTAAGGAAAGCTGTCTTCGGCTGTGCCGAAGGCTATATACCTTTCATGAATAAGCGTCACGATTTTCACTGTTCCATCCCCAGTACAGCCGGTGTGTACTTAACTTTAGCTCATACCGAAATTATCGGAACTATCAATTATATGGGGGCGATATGTTATAGTGGTCCAATCTCATTGATTTTTAACATCGAGATTCAACATTCCAAAGGAGAAATAGTTACAAAATTTCACTCTCCTACCTATATAATTACAGTAGTTATCTACCAAAATCCGTTTATCGGAACAATCAATTGTATGGGGGCTATGTGAAATATTTATCCCATCTCGATCATTTTCAACATCGATATTTCTTATATAAAAAAAGCAATTCTCGTAAAATTTGACGTTCCTACCTATTTAGGTAGGTAGGTTCAAGTGGCTGCCGCAGAGGCACACTTAGGCCAGTTTTGAAGGCCCGTTGTGATACCACCAACACAAGGAAAGTCAGCCCCGGGACCCAGCCATATGGAAAATCCCTGAGTTGTTGGGATTTTCCACATAGCAGAATCCCGGGACTGACACTCCTAAACCGACACCGTTACTCCTCCTCGAACCACTTAGATGACTTTATGAAGCCCATCAAGTCCTTTATGTCCAGTTCCGCGATCTGGCTTAGACTATCTAGGAACGGAACTCCCAAAAAGCGCGTTCTCACGCCGCTTAAAGCCGGACAGTTGCAGATGAGGTGCTCCACCGTTTCCTCCTCCTCATCATCTTTGCAACTCCTGCAGCATCGTCGGTAGGGCACACTTAGCCTTTCTGCATGCCTACCAATGAGGCAGTGACCGGTTAATGCCCCTATCAATATGCAGATTTCCCTCCTAGTTAGGGTATAAATGCGTCTAGACCTTTTAAGATCCCATTTTGGCCAGGTTTGTTTCGATATCCGACACCCTGGGGATTGCAGCCATCTTTCGTTGGCTTGACGGAGTGTGTGCTCCTTCAGCATTAGTTTGCATGTGGCAAACGGCATACCTAAGCGCTCTTTATCCCGAAGAACCTGCTTGGTCGTGCCCTGCCTGGCAAGCTCGTCTGCCTTACAGTTTCCCTCAATGTCCCTATGTCCCGGGACCCATATGAGGTTTACGCGGTTCTGTTGGGCCATCTCCTGAAGAGATCGACGACAGCTGAGCGTCAGTTCAGAGTTGAACGTGTATGAGCCAAGGGATTTGATTGCCGCCTGGCTATCGCTGAAAATAGTGATATCTCCTCCGATAACACGTTTGCTTAACCAGGCCGCGGCGTCCCGGATTGCCGAGACTTCCGCCTGGAAGACGCTACAATGATCAGGTAGTCTGAAGGAGAGTTCAAGGTCCAAATCCCTTGAATAAACCCCTCCTCCAACTCTGCCGTCCAACTTCGAGCCGTCGGTGTATATGGAAGTGCCACCATTTGTTTCGGGACACCAATCCGTCCTCTCCCAGTCTTCTCTGCTGGGAATGTTTATTTTGAAGCAGCTATCCCCGACTGTAGTGGTCGCACAACGATCTGTGCTTAGAGGGAGAAAGCTGTAAGATTCCAGAATACTGGAGTGTCCAATAGTACCCGCACCCCAACTGGAGGTTTCTCTTAGGCGCAGAGCTGATGCCGCCGCTGACCGAAACCCTTCCAGATCAAGTGGCAAAATGCCCAGAATGGCCTGGAGGGCTTCGTTGGGCGTTGTCCTTAGCGCACCGCTTATACAGATCATATTGGATCTATGGACTTTCCGCAACAGATTCAGGTATGTTGTCTTGCTCAGTGCCGGCCACCATACGACGACTCCATACAGCATGATTGGGCGAATGATGGCCGTGTAGATCCAACTGCATACTCTAGGGCTGAGCCCCCATTTTTTGCCAATGGCTCTTTTGCATGTGTAAAGAGCGATGCAAGCTTTCTTCTGGCGCTGAAGAACATTCTCCTTCCAATTCAGTTTCCTGTCCAGAACTATGCCTAGAAACTTGGCCTTATCCGACAAGCCCAGGCGCGTGCCATCTAGTTCTGGTAGGCTTAGTGGCGGTATTTTGTACCGGTTGGTGAAGAGGACAAGTTCCACTTTCCCCGGGTTGATACTAAGTCCGCAGCGAGAGGACCACCTCGAAACCTCTCGCAGTGCTACTTGCATCAGGTCACACAGAGTTTGTGGGAACTTGCCTCTGAATGCAATAGCTAAATCGTCTGCGTATGCCACTATCTTCCCGCCCCCCCAGCTTGTGTCACGTAGCAACGAGTTGACTGTGAGGTTCCATAAAAGCGGGGAAAGAACACCACCCTGGGGCGTTCCCCTTGTGACATAGCGTGATAACTCGACCGTACCAAGTGAAGAAGCTATTTTCCTTCCTCTTAGAAGTTGGTCAATTAAACCAGTTAGAGGTCTATCTACGCCCAGATTAGTTAGAGCGGAGTTGATCGCCTCCGGGCTTATATTGTTCAAAGCCCCCTCAATATCTAAGAAGGCCACGAGACAGTAGTCCTTTTCACACAGCGATTTCTCAATGACAGATACTAGGCTGTGCAGAGCAGTTTCTGTTGATTTACTCTTGGTGTATGCATGCTGATAGCTAGAGATAAGGTTGCTATCAATAGTCGTTGAAAGGTAGTCGCTTAGTATCCTCTCAAAGGTTTTGAGTACAAAGGACGAGAGACTGATCGGTCTGTAATCTTTTGGCTCGTAGTGGGATGCCTTCCCAGCCTTAGGGATAAACACTACCGTGGCGCTTCTCCAGGAGCCCGGAATGTGGTTGAGAGCCAGGCAGGCTGTGAAGAGAAATACCAGCCATTTAGCTGATGTCTCCAACGTGTTTATAAGTTGCGCGGGGATAATCCCGTCCGGCCCGGCAGCCTTATACGGTTCAAAGCTCTTAACTGCCCACCTTACTCTTTCCTCAGTGATGGGTATATTTACTGCCAGGTTTGTTGCAGGTGCTAGTGGTGCATCATGCAGATTCCCCGGAAAATGTGTATTCAAGAGCAGCTCAAGGGTTTCCTCTTCCGTGCTGGTCCAGGATCCGTTAGGCTTTCGCAAATAGCTGATGGTTGTTTGACTTTTCGAGAGGACTCGTCTAAGTCTCGCTGTGTCGTCGACCTTTTCGACGCCAGTGCAGAAATTTCTCCACGAGGTTCTCTTCGCCTGTCTCAGAGCTTTTTTGTAGGCCCTTAGTTTAGCTTTATATTCATGCCAATGAGGCTCAGAGCCGAAGCTCTTGGCCTTGTTAAATTGTTTCCGGCATGATATTCGGAGCGAGTCCAAATCGTAGGACCACCAATGTGGCCTGTGTTTACCGCGTGGTTTTGGCACTGGACAAGCCTGTCCTAGAGCATTTGAGAGCGCCGATGTAAATGTAGTAACAAGATCCTCCAGCTCCTCTACTGATGAGGGGGCTTGTGAGGGCAGTACTGGTAGGTCTCTGTCTAATATTTCATTGTGTAACTGCCAATCAGTGTTACGTGGATTGCGCTTCATGATTGGTTGTTCTACAATAAAGTCTAAAACCATTTCTATGTAACGGTGGTCGGAGAAAGAATGTTCTTCCAGAACCCGCCATTTTCTGACCCACTCATAAGCGCCTTCACTACAGATAGTGAGGTCTATGACCTCCCTGCGGGTCTTAGTGATAAAAGTAGGCTCATTACCCACGTTGCAAATCACCAGGTTGGTTGTTAAGAGGTAATCAAACAGAGACTCGCCCCTGGCATTAATGTCGGAGCTCCCCCATTGGACATGGTGAGCATTAGCGTCCGCTCCAATAATAAGATTACCCGTGCAGAAATTTGACACCAGGTCTTTCACCTCCGTTTGTGGTGGGGGTTCTTCGGCGTCGTAGGGCATATAGACCGACGCCACCGTCAGGCGGGTGCTGTCGACCGTTAGACTGATAGCGGTAATATCACCATTGGTGTAGTTAGGTAGGAGAAAGGAGTTCAACTCAGACTTGACCAAAATACACGTTCTGACTTTGCTCTCCTCGCTGGCTCGAATGAGCTTGAAGCCCTTAGTCCCCAATCCGCAGATTCTCGAGCTATTGACCCAGGGTTCTTGGATGAGGACCACATCCACGTCGCCTTTAGAAAGACGACTACTTAAAGCAGCCGAAGCCACTTTAGATTTGTGCAAATTAATCTGAAGCACCACCAACATGAGAGCGCACAGACTTCCCTGCCGTCCCCATATCGTCGAGGTTTGCTCCATCCCGGAGGTTGCCTATCAACGACGAGTTGTTCCGATTAACTGCCCGATGTGGCGTTGCAGGAGTCCTGCTGCCTGTAGCGTTAGATGTTAGTCGCTCAGCGTTGGCTGCTACCACCGTGACGTCGAGGACTTCCTCGTCCTGTAGGCTGTCCTCCATCTCCGAGTTGTTCACAGCACTATCGCCAAGAGACGTGGCGGATAACATGCTTTCCGCATCGGAATCCTCCGCTTCCTCTTCTGGTAATAAGTTTTCCGGTTCCCCCGGAGCAGCCGAGAAGGCAGCGCGCTGAGCATCACCACGATATACGTGGATAACGATCTGGCCTACGCTGTAGTGTACTAGGCCATTGCACCTTTTGAGGGGCTCGATTGACTCTTTATTCATGGTGAACACCACCTGTCTGTCGGGCCCTACCGCATCCCCGACCAGATTGACACTCCAGTCATGCGTTGGGAGGGACGGATTCATTAGCCGTAGCATCCCGAGTATTCTCTCGGGTTCGTCAGGGATGGCCGGAATCCACGCCCTTGCCCTTGGACGAGCTGGAATGTCCTTCCAGTCGACGACCTCTATCTTTGCGCCCTGGTAGACTTCACCCAGTTTAGCAGCTGCTGCCTTGTACAGTGCTACGGTTTTTGCATCCTCGCATGCGAGTAATTTAATTTGACCCTGGTGCCAACCCGCATCCGTTACTCGTGCCGAACTACCCGGAAACTCCGGAGCAACGTTGAGAAGAATGTTGCCGAGTTCATTTCGCACGTAACGCCACCGGTCCTTGGGGATGGCCAGACGGTCATTGCCTCGGTCAAGGACGCCTATAAGGATCCTGTCCTTGGTTACCTCAGCAAAGCTTAGTTTGCCCGCTCCAGAGGTATTCTGATGCCGCTTGGGAGGGGGAATAAACTCCAGATCCGATCTCTGGCGCTTGAAAGGGTTAACTTTTAACCTCTTTGGCATGTACGAATTTTGGAAATCCGGTATCACAGCTTTCGCTAGCTCTACAGATTTACTGGAATTCGGCGACAGTGATTCCTGCGGTACCCCTTCATACCTCTTCAGGATCTTTGCAGCCAATCTTTTCTCGTGGTATGTGAAGCGGCGGGGAGATGTCTCCCTGGAGTGCGGACCCGTAGTTGCCATCGCGGTCGCTCTCCTTGCCGACATCTCAGTTGCAGCTTCCTTCTCCTTCGAAACTCCGAGGCCAGGTCGTGAGACCGCTGCCACAGACGTAAAGATACTGGTTTTCATATCAGCGGTTGATGGGAGTTTAGCATCCGCCGTTGTCCGCTTAGCTGCGTTGGCAACCGCACTGGTGCTAGCTCCCATCAAGTCAATCTTATTCGATAGAGGGTTGGTTGACCGACTCGTAGTTGCCATCGCTGTCGATCCCCCCCTTGATTGTGGAACGGAGGTTGTCCTCCGGCGTTGTTGTTGCTTCCTCGCCTGCTCCTCCATAGCTCTCCTTTGCTGAGGAGTGAAATTTGGCGTTGTTTGTTTTTTAGATTTTTCGTTTTTATTCAGGTTATTCGAGTTCATCTTGTTCGTACGACCCATCGCCGGACAAGGCCAGCTTAGGGTCAAGGGAAGAGTAGGGGAAAATGTGTCGTCCGCCGCGGCAGAGCCCCGTACCGCGGTAAGGCCATGCTTACTCTCTGAGGCGACCCGGTGTCAGAGAGGCTCCGTTCAAATACAGCCACGATTTGCCTCCCGGCTGCAAACGTCCAATGGGCACGGTTTCGCATAACACCCTGGATTGGGAGGGGGAAGATCTTTGTCGTCGCGCCAGAGAGGCTAGGCTGCTCTCGTGATGAAGTGCCGTACGGAGCTATGATCACAAGGGCAGCGTAGCCCTGTGGCTATCGACTTAAGCCCTCGTACCGCGGCAAGGTATCCACCCTTCACGAGGGTCCTACCTATTTAATTACAGGAGTTCTAGCTCAAAATCCGTTTATCGGAACAATCAATTGTATGGGGGCTATGTGAAATATTTATCCCATCTCGATCATTTTCAACATCGATATATCTTATATAAAAAAATCAATTCTCGCAAAATTTGACGTTTCTACCTATTTAATTACAGGAGTTCTAGCTCAAAATCCGTTTATCGGAACAATCGATTGTATGGGGGCTATGTGAAATATTTATCCCATCTCAATGGTTTTCAACATCGACATTTCGTATGTAAAAAAAGTAATTCTCACAAAATTTGACGTTCCTACCTGTTTAATTACAGGAGTTATAGCTCAAAATCCGTTTATCGGAACAATCGATTGTATGGGGGCTATGTGAAATATTTATCCCATCTCAATGATTTTCAACATCGGCATTTCATATATAAAAAAAGTAATTCTCACAAAATTTGACGTTCCTACCTATTTAATTACAGGAGTTATCTGCCAAAATCCGTTTATCGGAACAATCGATTGTATGGGGGCTATGTGAAATATTTATCCCATCTCGATCATTTTCAACATCGATATTTCTTATATAAAAAAAGCAACTCTTACCAAATTTGACGTTCCGACCTCTTTAATTACAGGAGTTACAGCCCAAAATCCGTTTATCGGAACAATCGATTGTATGGGAGCTATATGTAATATCGGTCTATCTCGTCATCCTGATCATTTCGGTATACTTATTGATGGGTCCATCTCTTCTTCTTCTCATAGTTACAAACATCGGACCAAAGTTATAATACCATTTCATGTTCATGAAAGGTATAAAAAAATTGTGGCAGGACAACGTCTGCCGGGTCAGCTATTGATGTCTATAAGTATGGAGTCAATGCATATGAAAACGTCTAATATTAGCGAAAATCGTCTCTGACTAGTCTCGGATTTTGCTCAAACTTTGAGGTGCACTTCTTTGGGATCCCAAAGGAACAAATTTGGGTTAGGTTCAAGTGGCTGCCGCAGAGGCACACTTAGGCCTGTTTTGAAAGGCCCGTTGTGATACCACCAACACAGTCAGTCCCGGGACCCAGTCATATGGAAAATCCCTGAGTTGTTGGGATTTTCCACATAGCAGAATCCCGGGACTGACACTCCTAAACCGACACCGTTACTCCTCCTCGAACCACTTATGAAGGCCATCAAGTCCTTTATGTCCAGTTTCGCGATCTGGCTTAGGCTATCCAGGAACGGAACTCCCAAAAAGCGCGTTCTCGCGCCGCTTACAGCCGGACAGTTGCTGATGAGGTGCTCCACTGTTTCCTCCTCATCATCATCTTTGCAACTCCTGCAGCATCGTCGGTAGGGCACACCTAGCCTTTCTGCATGCCTACCAATGAGGCAATAGTTAGGGCATAAATGCGTCGAGACCTTTTAAGATCCCATTTTGGCCAGGTTTTCTTCGATATCCGACACCCTGGGGATTGCAGCCATCTTTGGTTGGCTTGACGGAGTGTGTGCTCCTTCAGCATTAGTTTGCATGTGGCAAACGGCATACCTAAGCGCTCTTTATCCTGAAGAACCTGCTTGGTCGTGCCCTGCCTGGCAAGCTCGTCGGCCTTACAGTTTCTCTTAATGTCCCTATATCCCGGGACCCATATGAGGTTTGCGCGGTTCTGTTGGGCCATCTCCTGAAGAGATCGACGACAGCTGAGCGTCAGTTCAGAGTTGAACGTGTATGAGCCAAGGGATTTGATGGCCGCTTGGCTATCGCTTAAAATAGCGATATCTTCTCCGATAACACGTTTGCTTAACCAGGCCGCGGCGTCCAGGATTGCCGAGACTTCCGCCTGGAAGACACTACAATGATCAGGTAGTCTGAAGGAGAGCTCAAGGTCCAAATCCTTTGAATAAATCCCTTCTCCAACTCTGCCGTCCAACTTCGAGCCGTCGGTGTATATGGAAGTGCTGGGAATGTTTATTTTAAAACAGCTATCCCCGACTGTAGTGGTCGCACAACGATCTGTGCTTAGAGGGAGAAAGCTGTAAGATTCCACAACATACCAAAGTCAAATACGCCTTCAGGGACACCCCTCAAGTCGAGTCTTATCCCACCTAACTGATAACACACTGAAATAAAAAGGTTGAAAGTGCACATTGAAAGTAACATTTCAAAACCACCTTCAAATCGATTATGGCAATACTGTAAATATTACCTACAGTATTTACTGTAAAATTGGCAGTAAAAACATGTGATTTTTGAAAATATGATAGTGTCCACTTTCAAATTTACAGTAATTCATGTCAATATGATAGTGTCCACTTTCAAATTTACCGTAATTCATGTCAATATGATAGTATATTCGAAAAATGATAACGGGTCACTTTCAAAATTGATATTAACCACTGTTGGACGAAAAATGACAGGGTTTACTGTTAATTTGACTGGCGCTTCTTGTAGATTTTTTTTCAATGCACCTTTCTTATAAAATTGGAAAGAACGGGTTGCCATGTCATCGCCTATGCTGATGATATAGCTCTAACGGCAACCGGTGAACATCTCCAACTTTATTAGAGCTACTCCATACCGCACTGAACCTCGAGGAGGAGTGTTCAAGGGAGAGCGGACTCAATATTAATCCTGATAATACCAGGCGATACAAAATACCGGTTTTTAGGTCCACGCTCGTAAATGGAGTGACACTCAACTCACAACCGAAGGTAAATACCGTAATTCTAGACAGCAACCTAACCTGGAACAGGTATGTCGAGGAGAGATCCAGGAAAACTATTTCTGCTCTTTCTGTCTCTAAAGTGGGAAAAAGGTGGTGGTTAAAGCCACAAATAAGGTAATGGCTGTACATCGCGGTCGTCAACGAACTACCGGTACTGTCCTAAGATGTCACGGTATGATGACTAGCACTCGAAATAAACCTTAATGTATGCAGGATGGGTAGAGTGATTTGTCTGATGGATGCTTGTTACCAGGGCACTTCCTTCCACGCAATAATTAGAAGGTTCGCCATCAACCCCAAGCGCCCTTCTCTTGTTGTTGTTGCTATTAAAGACAAAAACACTCCCAGATTGCGGAACTGCCTGGTGCGGGAGAGGAGGAGTGGCGAGTCGGCATGGTTGTAGCCCGGCTGAGGCTCGTCGGCATTGGGGCGCAGTTCTTGCCACTTCTCCTTCCCAACAGTTGCGAAGCAAAATTAGGGTTCATGCCTGAGAAAGATATCTAACAAAAGAAAAAAGGCAAAAGCGGGAGAAAACCTGTCCGAGTCAGGTGGAGCCTTCCCACCCCTCCTGTTCACGAGATGTGAACAGCCTTTGGACTCTACTATGGCTCCGCTTCCCGAGTAGAGTCCCCTTAAACCTGACTAAAGTCCGTCTTTTAGTACTTACGTGTATCCCATCTTTTCTCAACTACCCCAACTTACCATCAGTTGCCACAAGGGCAACACCTGCACCAACAACTGTATTTCTTTAGCCAGACATATTATGAGCTAATCCGCACAAAAAAACTCAACCCATGAACTTCAAAGAAAGTTTTCTCCAACTTTTTCAAAGAAAAATGATTAACAATTTTTATTCCTACACTTAATTCAAAAATATTGCAAAACGCCTTACACTAGTTAAAAATTCAAAATAATTACAATTACTTATTTTCTAACTATAATAACTAAATTAAGTCTAAATTTTCCTTGAAATAAAATTCGAACAAAAATTTCTAAAATTTACACCAGCCTAATGCCTCATTAACTTTATGCCCAAACACCTCTATAAATATATGTAAATATGTATGAAAAAAACTATGAAAGAAAAAAAATGCAAGTACCACAGATGATATGTATATATGTATGTATGTGCATTCAATCTCCCACTAAATTGCAAGACAAAATCATAAGTAAAAAATATGTATGTATGTGTAAAAAATCAACTCTAAACTTTAAACAAAAAAACCAATCTCAATAGTACGGGGAATTCATAAAAATGTATAAGAGTGCGTTTCTCACAAAAAACCTCAATGCATATATAAGTATGTACAGTGTGTGAGTGTTTAATGTTGTTTTTTTTTTTTTTTTTGTAACAAAATAACTCACCTTACTCAGCAGCCAGAATTTGGTACCAAAATCGACGAGCTGAAAAAAAGGTAAAAGAAAAAAACAAACAACATAGGCTATTCAAACGACAGTGGTTCTGTTATAGGGCTTTGACGGTCAAGGCTAATTTCTAAGAACTATTGTCTTTGAAGTTTTAGTTTTACAACGTGGTTCGGTGCATATGCATTGATTTGTGCTTATGCTTTTTCGTAAACGAAAATAATCTCCTCGCGTCGAATAAAAAAACTATTTTTTTGTCAAGAAGACAAAAATTAAAAAATTGCAAATCGAGGAGTCGGGTAAAAAGTATGAAATTGTGAAAGTGAAGTGAAAGTGTAGTGAAAGTGTAGTGAAAGTGTATTGAGAAAAAAGTCTGATAAAAAAAGAACACAACTGCAAACGAAATTATAAATCAAAAAGAAGGAAAAAAAAGCAAAAGATAAAAAAAATAAAAAAAAGATTAAAAAAATTTAATTGAAAGTGAAATAAAAAAACCTAATCAAAACATTAAGAAAATTTGAATAGCCTAAATTGGCAATAAAGATTGAAAAAAAAAACACAAGAGCAAAAAATCAAAGATAAAAAAAATTTAAAGGTGAAAAGTGAAAGTAAAAAAAATCGAATCGAAAGAAAAGCACTTAATGAAAAAAGTTATAAGTTGTAAATAACAGAATAGAAAGATAATGAATAAAAAAATATAAAAAAGCGTTTATAAAAAAATTTTTAAAATGTGTAGAACAAAACGAAAGGAGACTAAGGTTCAATTTTGCAAGCGTGAGTATGTAGGAAGAAATTTATATCTAAGTGTATAAAAAACTAAAGGTAAGAAAAATTCAATAAATCTCAACAAAAACTTAAATTAATCAAATTAATGAACTTATTATAATAAATAATTAAAATTAGAAACTCATTAAATTCAAAAAAAAAATATTCAAGAAAATAAAAACTTAAAATTTCCAAAAAAATATGTTGGGTGGTGCACCCTAATAAATTTTAATAAACGTGTGTGTGATGATGGTGGTGTACAAATTAAAAGATCGTTGATGAGCTGCTCTTCTCGCTCTTCTGTGTGATTGTGTTAGTGTTGTGTTTTGTGCTGCCTTGTATATGTGTAGTGTAGATAAAAGGTAGATAACTAAATGTTGATGAGACTGAGTAAATGTTGATGAAAAAAATGTTGAGGTGAAATGTTGCCGTCGTCGTTGGTTGTGCCACTTAGTGTTTCCCACCACTTTGAATGTTGCCTCTTTCGTAGTGTTTGATCAAAATGTTCGGTGTTGGTATGATGCCGGGTTTCTTGTGTTTCATGTGTGTGTGCGTGTGAATGCAATTATTGGACAGATTTCTGAGCCTGGTTTTGGCCCCAAAATGTTGCCTTTTGGCCAAGTAAAATTCTTCTGGAGTGTGAATTGATGTGTGTATGTGGGATGTGGATGTTTGTTGTTGTCTTCGGTAATTTTAGCGCCCAAAAACTTTATATAATTCCTGTGTAGTTTTGTTGATGTGATTCTGTGTAGATTCGTATGTGTGTATTTGTGGCAAAAAAATGTCGCGGCCTTCGGTCGGCTTCGTGAGCTGCAATAAAAATGTATAATTTTTTTCTAATATTCATGATTTCAAATTTCTTATTAAATTAGGTTTTCTGGCCTTTTTTTTTTTTTTTTTTTTTTTATAAAAATTTTTCTCTTTTATAAAATGATCAAAAAAAATCTCCTAAATTATTTCCTTCAAAAGTTTTATTTCTTCTTCTTCTTTGTTTGCAGATGTGCTCGTGTACATAGGTATGTATGTATACGTAAGTGCACTTGTGCATATTTTTAATATTTTTGAATTTTTAGAATTTTAATTAAAAACTTTTCTAAATTAAAAATTCAAGCAAAAATCCAAAAAAAAACGGGGTTTTGGGTAAAATTTTTTTTTTTATTGGTGTTTAAAAGTATTATGGTTTGGATTAAAGTAAAAAAATTTTATTTACAACAACAATCCACCCTATTTGTTTGCGTTCATGCTCGTGTACATATTTGCATACATATGTACACGTAAGTGCATTTATGCAGTTTTTAATCTTTAAGAATTTTTCGATTTGAATTTTAGAAATAAAAAAATTTAACAAAAATTAAAAAAATATAACAATTATAATTTAACAGGTATTTTGGGAATAATTTTACTGGATGCTGATGTAGTTGAATAAACGGTCCTTTTCAGGGCCACAAAATTTATAAACAGAGAGATCAAAAATTACAAAACATTCAAAAAAATTTGTACGTATTGTCTAGCCGAATTTATTTTGATAAAAAAATTTCTCGAGCCCTTGCCAGAAAACCACAATCTAACTTTACAAAAATAAACTTTAATCGAGAATTTACACAAGAATAAAAATCTCCAAATTCACAAAAACTAATTCGATTAAAATTTCACAAGAATTAAATTTAAAGAACTTTAATGCAAAAAAAGTTTTTCAACAGTTTTCAAAATTTTTCAAAGTGACTTACCGGTGACTGATGGATTCTTATGGTGGATTTTTCACGCCTTGGGTGGCGGCTCTCCTGGCGCTGGCTAGTTTCCTCGAGAGGATTCCCTATATTTCTTTTTCGACCGCTTTTACTTTGACGTGAAACCGCACTTTATACAAAATATACTTTTTTTTTCACACGCGCACCCACACCTTAAGGTGATTATAACGCACTTTAAAAATTAAACTTTTATTTTTGAACGCTTTGGCACTGGTTAAGACCGCGACTTTTTCAAATTTGATCCGTCGATCAGCGGAATCCCCTTTTATACACATTAATCCTTGCGGCATTTCCGAAGCCGGAAGGCTCGAATCGCCTGCCTGCCTATGGTCAAACCAATCCACGTTCGACCCTTAAGCGGCAAGTATATGCGCTTATGTATAAGCAACATTTTAACCCACTCACACTAATAAGCATCCGCTATGCTAATATCGTAAAAACGAATAAGGGTGTTCGGTTAGCGGTTACCCATACATCTGTTCATATACCCGCTTGTGCGTAGTCAGAGAAATCTTCAAAGGCTGCCGTTACAGGCTCGCATCCGCCGATGGTGCCTGCATCATGGAGCGTGTGCGTAAAAGAGTTTCATAACGCAGCCTTGGGTTGGTTTGTAAATCCTGGGCTAACGTGTGGCCTCGACCCACGATCTAATGCCGGCCTTCAAGTTCGCTTCTTGTCAAACCTCTTTGTGCAACTTCTATCACATTTAGCAATTATTACAACACAAATTTAAATAAACTATCAAAACTAAATCTAATATCACTGGTGTTTAAAGCAAAACTTAACCTAGGCTATCACAGATGAGCCTCTTAATCCTATATCACAGGTTAACCTAAAACTATATCACAGATTGAAGAAAAATTAGTCAAGTTGCAAGTGTATAATTACGTAATATGTCAAGTCAAAATTTGTATAATTACATTAGTAGGTTAATAAAACCAAAACTAATTGCATAAATAATTACAAAAACAAAAATTTCTATGTCAATTTTCTAAGGTCAAGTTTCCAGGTACAAAGGTAAGTAATAAATAACATGCAACATTCAACATATAATAACTTCATGCCACAACTATGTCTTTAGCATGGTATACCCCGATTTTCTTCCCATTTACATCGCCGAGTTCATACATAGAGTTGCCAATTACTTTTAATACTACGCACTTTACTTGCTTTGGGGCAAGTTTAGGATTGTAGTTGTCTATTTGGGAACTCTGTTTGAAATTTCGGCGGTATACCATTTGTCCAATTTTGAACGACACATCCCTACTTCTAGTGTTGTAAACCTTTTTACTGCGTTCGTGGGCTAACCTCAGCTCTTGCATGATCTTATTACGAAGCGCCTGTAGTTTATCTGCAGATGTTTCTACCTCACAGTCTACATCCTTGACTGCGCCCAGTTTCCTATATAGTTCATACGATGCCCCATGTTGCACCATTGGCATACCGAATAACGCAAAATATGGCGACGTATTAATAGCTGAATGGGTCACACTTCTTAAAGCGAACGCTGCATCACTTATATGTTTGTCCCAATTCTTTTGATTCTCTCCTACGTAGGACCTAACTATTTGTAGTATTGATCGATTGACTCGTTCAGCCGCATTGCCTTGTGGCGAGTAGAATGCCGTCCTTATATGGGTTGTACCATATTTTGCCAAAAACGATGTGAACAGTTCTGATACGAACTGCTTGCCATTGTCAGAGTGCACGTACTCTGGCACTCCGAAAACATGAAAAACATCCTTTTCCAAAAATTTGACTACTTCTGCTGAGGTTGCCTTACGCATGGGTTTCAAAAACACAAATTTCGAAAAATGATCTAGACACACAAACACATAAACATTACCGTCACACGTACGTGGGTATGGACCCATAAAATCTATAAATAAACGTTGAAAAGGGCGTTCAGTCACATGTTGTTTTCCCATCATAGGTTTGTGAAAAGCATTTTGGGTTTTGTTACCTTTACAAATATCGCAACCTTTAACAAAATTTTGCACATCTGCCACAAGTCCGGGCCAAAAGTACCTTTCGCGAATGCGCGCGAGGGTCTTATGAATTCCCCCATGCCCTGCGGAAGGCGAGCAATGCGACGCTTCCACCAACCCTGAACGAAGTTCCGTCGGCACCCAGAGTTTCCAGGCATGGTCTCCTTGAAGCCCTTCCCCCTTGTCAAATTGCGTCCGTCTATAAACATACCCGTCTGATACGCACAGTTCGGGTAGTTTGTCTTTGTTCGATGTCACCGTGTCGATCAGTTCTTGGTATTCGGTCGATTTAAAGTAAGGTGAGGTGACATCGATATCTAGTACTCTGTCGCTAAAAAAAATTTCATTCATGTCGGCCCTGGATAAAGTGTCCGGCACTACATTTTGGATGCCTTTACGGTGTTGAACATCAAAATTATAGGCTTGCAACTTTAAACTCCACCTTGCCAGCCGACCAGATAAGTCCTTCTGACCCATCAACCACTTCAAACTGGCATGGTCAATTATCACCGTAAAGGGCAATCCCTCAATGTAGGGCCGGAACCTCTTTATGCTCAGGACCGCCGCATAACACTCTAACTCTGTGATGCTGTAGTTGCGTTGTGCCTTATTTAATTTCGCGGATACGTAGGCAATCGGTCGTTCGTTTCCGTCCTCGTCTAGTTGGAAGAGTACTCCTCCAACTCCGTCCGTTGATGCGTCACATTGCACATAGAAATGTTTGTTGAAATCTGGGTGAATTAACACCGGTGCAGAAATAAGTTTTTGCTTTAAACAATCGAATGCTTGCATCGCTTCGTCCGTCATTTTAAAGGATTTAATTTTGTCTTTAGTGAGGCAGTCGTGCAGTGGTGCTGCAATGGTCGCGTAATCCTGTATGAATCTACGGTACCAGCCTGTCATCCCTAGGAACCGTCTAAGTTGCTTCGGTGTTCGGGGTTCGGGGAAGTCTCGCATTGCTGCCACCTTATTAAGATCTGTACGGATACACCCATCGCCTACAACATAACCCAAATATCTAACTTCTTTAAAACAGAACTTGCTCTTTTCAACGTTTATAGTCAATTTTGCATCACGAAGACATTTTGCAACACAGGACAACAAATCTAGATGGGACGAAAAATTTTCAGAACAAACAAGTAAATCATCTAAGTAAACAAACACAGAATCACGAAGCGAAGCGGGGATGACCTTGTCCATTAAACGACACATTCGCTGTGCCGCGTTGCACAGTCCAAACGGCATGACTGTGAAATGGTACAAAGGTCTACCAGGTACAGTGAAAGCAGTTTTCTCCCTGGACTTTCGCTCTAATGGTATCTGCCAAAACGCGTCTTTCAAATCTATGGCAGATATGTACCTGGTATTCTGAAGCCGACTTAGAATACCGTCTATATGTGGGAGTGGGTAGGCATCCTTGATGGTGCGATCGTTTACTTTGCGGGCGTCCAAACATAGTCGATTTTTGGTTCCTTTAATCACGAGTGAAACGGGTGAACTCCAACAGCTGTTGCTCTCCTCGATAACGCCCATTTCCAACATCCTGTCTAATTCTGCGAAGACCAACTTCTGTATTGCCGGAGAAATAGGGTAGTGACGCTGCTTTACGGGAAGGTGTTCATCCGTCACCTCGATGATGTGCTCCTCTGCATCGGTTTTACCCAACCCAAGTACCGCGAATGAAGGATACTGTGCTTTCACTCGATCCAAAGCCACAGTCTCCTCAGGACTCAGATCATGTTGCACCGCGTCGAATGACAAGTCACCCTCTGCAGGTGTAAGCTCTGACACGACATTAACCTTTGAGTTGATTTGGGGCCCCCTACTGACTACATTAAGCTGGAAGGCTTTCCAGAAATCGATTCCCAGATAGACCTCTTGTTGCAACCCCGGCACTATCAGGAATTCCAGCTCCCTAGTGGTACCGTCCCAAAGCACTGGAAGATTCACGACTCCAACTACTGCGGTTTCACCCCCATTTGCTGTCTTCACATTTTGACCCTGGATCGGCAGAATCAGATTTTCTTTTCCCTCGAGTAACTTATGGGCATTTTTCCCCAAGCAGCTGGCCCCGGCCCCGGAATCTAAGAGCGCGAGCACCTCTCGTCCACCGATCTCCGTCTTAGCGAATAACCTATTATCTCCGTGCACAGTCACTATTGTTGAAATAATCTTTTTGCGCAACCTTCTAAACAACTTTTGTTTTTCTCAAATTTTCCTGATCTTTTCGAAATTTCTGTTCTTTTTCCTTGCATTTAGCTCTTCACAAAATATTCTCCTACGTGCCTCTTCGTACTTTAATTTTCTTACGTGTAAACTATCTCTCTTCGGCTCAATTTTCTTCTCTACTACTTTCTCTTTCTTCTCAGTTTCCTTATCTCTTTTTAAAATTTCTATTTTTCTACCCTCTACATACTCTCCGGGCGATCCTGGCTTGAGGCAGAGCTCCCGGACATCTCTGCCAGTGCCCGGTTTCCCGCCTCTGGCTTAAACACACAAAAAGACGAATCACCACCACACGCAAAACATCTCATGAAATGGAAATTGGACTTACATTTAGTGTCCTTTGCTGCTTCTGCCGGGTTCTTTGTGTAAAAATCCACCGGCATGCCACAAGCAAAGCACAACATAAGGTGGAACGGGGATGGACAAAACATTTGATTTTGGACAGGACTAACATTTTTACTATGAACATTAGACGATGAATTTGACACGGGACTAGGGAAATTGGTTGGGATAGTGGGTTTAGGCGGAGGGTTTTGAGAGACGGGGGCACGAGACACATCCCTACTAACACTAACATTCTTGCTGTCCCTGTTGAACGCCTCTATTTCATAACCTCTATCCTGCTCTCCTGCCCAGATCTCCTTATCTACTCCTACTTCACTCACTGGATTCGCCCTAGACCTATTTTCCTTCATCAATTTTTCCGCCCTCTTACACTCCGCTTTCAGATCCGCCAGGGTCTCAGTCTTAGTTGCAAACGTGAGATTTGCCAGGTATGGTTTTAGATTGCCCTTAATTATTTTGACTAATTCGTTTTCGGGAATCCTCTGCCGGAGTCTGAACGTGAGATCGTGGACATCGGCGTAGAATTCGTCAAAGCTCTCCTGGGGCTGCTGCTTTCGTTCCATAATCTCACGGATTACCTCGTAATCCGATTCTGCCGACTTAAATTGTGACAAAATCTCCCTCTTAAGCTTAAAGTAGTCAAAAGACTCATCGTCTGCATGATCCTCCAGCACCTGCCAATACCACTTGAGAGCTGGCCCTGTCACTAAACAATGAAAATCAGAGAAAAGTTGCTGATAGGAGAGCTGGTATTGGACTCGCATCCGCTCTAACCTAAAGACAAAACTTTCAACTGTCATCCCTTTCGCCGAACCGTCGAACTTGAGATGCCACTTGTCGAGATCCACCTTTTTCCGTCTCGAATAGCTGGCACTGTTGTTGGCGCTGTTGTTGATATACGTCTGGTTTGCTGTGTCATGGTGGTTCGTTGTGGCATTTCCATCTTGCCCTGGTGTGGACGTATTTGGTGGAGGTACTGATGCAACAGGTGCGCGCATTGACGTCTCCACATGAGCGACGCGATTGCTAAGGGTGGATATATCCGCCCTTACCTTTCGCACTTCGCTCATGTGGTGATTCATCTCGGCATTCTGCTGCATCATCACCTCCATCATTTCCGCGAGCTGGTTAATCCTCTCGTCCACCGTTGCTGGACGCCTATTTCCGCTTGCCGCTGTAGCTCCTGCCCTGGGGTCTGGAAACCCGCCGCCAACTGCTCCTTCCTCAGTGTCCGACATCTCAAGCAGTTGGTCTAACTTCCTCGAAAAACTAAGGGGCTGGTTTGCCACTTTCACAGTGACCCTATCAGTATCTATCGGGATCTCCACCTGCCCAAAAACCCTAGCAGTGCAACGATTCAAGAGGTCTATCGGGACGAAATCGACCGGGAATTCGATGCCTGTATCGATCTGGGTGAATAAAGATCCTGCCACTTGGTTCTGCAACTCCAAATCTCGAGCTACACTGCGAGTTATCCGTCGATTACTCGCCAAAATCCCTAGACCAGTTTTTGGAATTGCCCCCTGGTTCGCAGAATTCTCCATACACCAAAGAGATAGGATACAAAGGGGAGTCCGCAATCTGACCAAAACCGAAACAACGAAAAATAAGAATTCAAAGATACCCAAAGTCAAAAAGGATTGAAGAGTGAAATTCGACTATGTAAGTATTTATTTGGCGGTTTAGCAAGATATGAAATGCACAATATGGGAAAATATAAAACAATTCAACTTCAATGAAAATATAAAGTAATATGTATATATATATATAGGTATGTAAAATCAATGTGTGTATGTGTTATAATAAAAAAACTTCAAAAACTATATAATTCCAAACTTAGATATTCTAAATTTCCAAAAAGGGCTATATGTGTAGATGTGTGTGAATAAAAAAAAAACATAGATGTGTATATATATGTGTGTATGTAGAAATATATGTAAAAGTTCAAAATTATAGAATAAACTTATAGAAAAAAAATTATAAAATAAATAATAAGAATAAAAAAATTCTGTAGACAAAAAAAAATTGTAGTGAAAATAAAAGAACAAAAAAATTTAACTAAAAATCTCCTTAGCCAAATCCTAATAACAATAAAAGATCAAAAAACTTCAAAAATTCAAAAAAAATTCAGTTCAAAAGTAAAAAATTAAAATTCCCAACTTTCGATAATTTGACTTAGAAAATTTATGAAAAAAAAATAGTAAAATAATAGTAGTAATCAAATATGCCAAATAAAAAATGTAGAAATAAAATTCAAAAAAAATTTTATAAAAAAAACTATCGTACAGTTTAAAATAATAAAAAAAAATAGAATAGGACTTATGGAAAAAAAATTATATAATAAATATTGAACATAATAAAAAGAAAAATTTTAGTAATAAAAATTGTAAGAAAAAACTAAAAGAACAAAAGAATGTTTAACAAAAATCTTCTTAATCAAATCTTATAAAAAATTTAAAAATTCAAAACAGCAAGAAAATACGAAAAGTTCCAACTTTCAATATTGAAGTATCTTGCTTTCACAAAAAAATTTTTTAAAAATACGATATAATGACAATAATCAAAAATACCAAAAAGTAGATAAAAATGTATGTAAAATTAAAAAGCAAATATTTGTGTAAAAAATGTAATTAAAAATTAAAATTATTCAATTAGAAATTCAAAATACCGCACTACTCCCAGTATTTTATAAAAGCAAATCTAAAATTTTCAAAACTATATTGTGGTACTATTGGTGCATGTGGTGTTGTCCTCGCCTGATGGACTCTGTGGGTAGCTGAGTAAAATATGAATTCTGTCCTAGGTCAAAGTCAACTAATCCCCTCTTAATTATGGAATGTGGCACGACAGCGTCTTAAGGCTGGCTCAAGACGTGGTTGCCACAATTCCCCCTTACCCTATTAATTAACTCTACCCCCTGCAAGCGAACAAAAACCTCACATGCGTACGGTGCTGGACTATACGCATGGCAGCTAATGTTGCATGCAACAAAAACAAAAACAAAGATGGTCGTCTTAAAGTACTGCCGATGACTTCTGATACCACTTTTCAAAAACGTTGGAGTTCTTGAAGGGAACTCAGAAATCATCGCCAGCACTCCCCCCCACTGTCTTGTCACTTAGGCACATATCTCTCGTTGCTTGCAACAAGCGATGTTGCCTTCGTGACCCTAACTCTGTCCGTGAGAAGGAAAAATTATGAAAGTGAAAGAAGAAAAGGAACTGAAAATAGTATAAAGGACAGGAAAAGAAAGCAAAAAAATGAATACTAGAAAGTACAAAAAAAAAAAAAATAGAAATTAAGGAAAATATGGGAAATTTGAAACTTAACTAGTGGGCTATACCGTTGGGCGCCATTGTTGCGGAACTGCCTGGTGCGGGAGAGGAGGAGTGGCGAGTCGGCATGGTTGTAGCCCGGCTGAGGCTCGTCGGCATTGGGGCGCAGTTCTTGCCACTTCTCCTTCCCAACAGTTGCGAAGCAAAATTAGGGTTCATGCCTGAGAAAGATATCAAACAAAAGAAAAAAGGCAAAAGCGGGAGAAAACCTGTCCGAGTCAGGTGGAGCCTTCCCACTCCTCCTGTTCACGAGATGTGAACAGCCTTTGGACTCTACTATGGCTCCGCTTCCCGAGTAGAGTCCCCTTAAACCTGACTAAAGTCCGTCTTTTAGTACTTACGTTTATCCCATCTTTTCTCAACTACCCCAACTTACCATCAGTTGCCACAAGGGCAACACCTGCACCAACAACTGTATTTCTTTAGCCAGACATATTATGAGCTAATCCGCACAAAAAACTCTACCCATGAACTTCAAAGAAAGTTTTCTCCAACTTTTTCAAAGAAAAATGATTAACAATTTTTATTCCTACACTTAATTCAAAAATATTGCAAAACGCCTTACACTAGTTAAAAATTCAAAATAATTACAGTTACTTATTTTCTAACTATAATAACTAAATTAAGTCTAAATTTTCCTTGAAATAAAATTCGAACAAAAATTTCTAAAATTTACACCAGCCTAATGCCTCATTAACTTTATGCCCAAACACCTCTATAAATATATGTAAATATGTATGAAAAAAACTATGAAAGAAAAAAAATGCAAGTACCACAGATGATATGTATATATGTATGTATGTGCATTCAATCTCCCACTAAATTGCAAGACAAAATCATAAGTAAAAAATATGTATGTATGTGTAAAAAATCAACTCTAAACTTTAAACAAAAAAACCGATCTCACTAGTACGGGGAATTCATAAAAATGAACTATTTTTTTGTCAAGAAGACAAAAATTAAAAAATTGCAAATCGAGGAGTCGGGTAAATAGTATGAAATTGTGAAAGTGAAGTGAAAGTGTAGTGAAAGTGTATTGAGAAAAAAGTCTGATAAAAAAAGAACACAACTGCAAACGAAATTATAAATCAAAAAGAAGGAAAAAAAAAGCAAAAGGTAAAAAAAATAAAAAAAAAGATTAAAAAAATTTAATTGAAAGTGAAATAAAAAAACCTAATCAAAACATTAAGAAAATTTGAATAGCCTAAATTGGCAATAAAGATTGAAAAAAAAAACACAAGAGCAAAAAATCAAAGATAAAAAAAATTTAAAGGTGAAAAGTGAAAGTAAAAAAAATCGAATCGAAAGAAAAGCACTTAATGAAAAAAGTTATAAGTTGTAAATAACAGAATAGAAAGATAATGAATAAAAAAATATGAAAAAGCGTTTATAAAAAAATTTTTAAAATGTGTAGAACAAAACGAAAGGAGACTAAGGTTCAATTTTGCAAGCGTGAGTATGTAGGAAGAAATTTATATCTAAGTGTATAAAAAACTAAAGGTAAGAAAAATTCAATAAATCTCAACAAAAATTTAAATTAATCAAATTAATAAACTTATTATAATAAATCATTAAAATTAGAAACTAATTAAATTCAAAAAAAAAATATTCAAGAAAATAAAAACTTAAAATTTCCAAAAAAATATGTTGGGTGGTGCACCCTAATAAATTTTAATAAACGTGTGTGTGATGATGGTGGTGTACAAATTAAAAGATCGTTGATGAGCTGCTCTTCTCGCTCTTCTGTGTGATTGTGTTAGTGTTGTGTTTTGTGTTGCCTTGTATATGTGTAGTGTAGATAAAAGGTAGATAACTAAATGTTGATAAGACTGAGTAAATGTTGATGAAAAAAATGTTGAGGTGAAATGTTGCCGTCGTCGTTGGTTGCGCCACTTAGTGTTTCCCACCACTTTGAATGTTGCCTCTTTCGTAGTGTTTGATCAAAATGTTCGGTGCTGGTATGATGCCGGGTTTCTTGTGTTTCATGTGTGTGTGCGTGTGAATGCAATTATTGGACAGATTTCTGAGCCTGGTTTTGGCCCCAAAATGTTGCCTTTTGGCCAAGTAAAATTCTTCTGGAGTGTGAATTGATGTGTGTATGTGGGATGTGGATGTTTGTTGTTGTCTTCGGTAATTTTAGCGCCCAAAAACTTTATATAATTCCTGTGTAGTTTTGTTGATGTGATTCTGTGTAGATTCGTATGTGTGTATTTGTGGCAAAAAAATGTCGCGGCCTTCGGTCGGCTTCGTGAGCTGCAATAAAAATGTATAATTTTTTTCTAATATTCATGATTTCAAATTTCTTATTAAATTAGGTTTTCTGGCCTTTTTCTTCTTTTTTTTTTTTTTTTTTTTTATAAAAATTTTTCTCTTTTATAAAATGATCAAAAAAAATCTCCTAAATTATTTCCTTCAAAGGTTTTATTTCTTCTTCTTCTTTGTTTGCAGATGTGCTCGTGTACATAGGTATGTATGTATAGGTAAGTGCACTTGTGCATATTTTTAATATTTTTGAATTTTTAGAATTTTAATTAAAAACTTTTCTAAATTAAAAATTCAAGCAAAAATCCAAAAAAAAACGGGGTTTTGGGTAAAATTTTTTTTTTATTGGTGTTTAAAAATATTATGGTTTGGATTAAAGTAAAACAATTTTATTTACAACAACAATCCACCCTATTTGTTTGCGTTCATGCTCGTGTACATATTTGCATACATATGTACACGTAAGTGCATTTATGCAGTTTTTAATCTTTAAGAATTTTTCGATTTGAATTTTAGAAATAAAAAAATTTAACAAAAATTAAAAAAATATAACAATTATAATTTAACAGGTATTTTGGGAATAATTTTACTGGATGCTGATGTAGTTAAATAAACGGTCCTTTTCAGGGCCACAAAATTTATAAACAGAGAGATCAAAAATTACAAAACATTCAAAAAAATTTGTACTTATTGTCTAGCCGAATTTATTTTGATAAAAAAATTTCTCGAGCCCTTGCCAGAAAACCACAATCTAACTTTACAAAAATAAACTTTAATCGAGAATTTACACAAGAATAAAAGTCTCCAAATTCACCAAAACTAATTCGATTAAAATTTCACAAGAATTAAATTTAAAGAACTTTAATGCAAAAAAAGTTTTTCAACAGTTTTCAAAATTTTTCAAAGTGACTTACCGGTGACTGATGGATTCTTGTGGTGGATTTTTCACGCCTTGGGTGGCGGCTCTCCTGGCGCTGGCTAGTTTCCTCGAGAGGATTCCCTATATTTCTTTTTCGACCGCTTTTACTTTGACGTGAAACCGTACTTTATACAAAATATACTTTTTTTTTTTTCACACGCGCACCCACACCTTAAGGTGATTATAACGCACTTTAAAAATTAAACTTTTATTTTTGAACACTTTGGCACTGGTTAAGACCGCGACTTTTTCAAATTTGATCCGTCGATCAGCGGAATCCCCTTTTATACACATTAATCCTTGCGGCATTTCCGAAGCCGTAAGGCTCGAATCGCCTGCCTGCCTATGGTCAAACCAATCCACGTTCGACCCTTAAGCGGCAAGTATATGCGCTTATGTATAAGCAACATTTTAACCCACTCACACTAATAAGCATCCGCTATGCTAATATCGTAAAAACGAATAAGGGTGTTCGGTTAGCGGTTACCCATACATCTGTTCATATACCCGCTTGTGCGTAGTCAGAGAAATCTTCAAAGGCTGTCGTTACAATAGTTTTGAGGAGTGATGCCGAAATTGACAGTCCTTGGCCGACTGTCGTGGTAGCGATTTGGTTTTGAAACATCATGTTATTTCTCCATCCTTAAGGAGGGAGAAGATGTGTAATGAGAGGTGAGAGGCATCATATCAGTAGATCAACCATCGAGTTAGCACATCAATAACGCGCAGGGCGCCCCTCTCTAGGCTCATTAATTGGACTACTGACGTATGGGTTTCCAAACATATTATTTCTGCCGCAGATGTAGGGACGAGATTGAAAGTATGGAACAGTTCATTTCCAGGTGCTCCGCGGTAGCCAAAACTAGAAGGGGATATCTGAAGGATTGTTTCGAAACGCTTCAGCGTTTTGGGTATTTAGAGAAGGAAGGGCAAGAGACTCAATGGGCCAGCAGGCCTAAGTGAGTCTATCTGTCATGCAGAGGGGCAGCCAAAATAGTCTAACCTAACCTTACGGTGTAATAACAGCACAAAAGGCTTTCACTTGGAACTAAACAATAATTATATTTGCTTTTATTGGTATGTAATATCCTGACTCAAAACAGAGTTATTGGGGCTCCAGGGTGGCTAAGCTTTATCCTATCTCACGTTGACAGAGATATATAAGCTGATACAAACACGAAATAAAAACTTATTATATTATTCCTTATGTACAACATAAATTTTGAATATTTTTTACATATTTTTACATAATTTTTACATATTTTCAGCATATTTCTCTAATCATATCTTGCTAATCACCAACAATCCTTGAGAAATGAAAACTTTCGTCCAAGCGTTATGTCTAGCGTGAACGCCTATCAGTTGAAAATTTCATATACCGCATTGAGTCGCAAGTTGTAGACACTTCTGCTGGCAATTTTTATATTCTCTGTGAACATGCACAGTACCTTTTTACCAACGAGGCAAAAGATTGGTACTGGCGTTTTCGTAGGGCGGTTCAGCGAGTAACCTGGCCCGCTTTATGTGAAGCGTTACGAACCAATTATGACGAACATCGAACAGATACAGATATTAAAGAAGCGTTGCGAGCAAGAAAGCATGGTAGTGTTGAATCATTCGATGAATATAGAAATGCATTGTTGAAAATTTGTGAAAATTTGCACAATCCTGTTGCCGAAAGCGAACTCATAATACAAAGAGGTTTACGTCCGCGAGTAAGGCAACAGCTTTTATATGTACCCATTAATTCAGTGGCTCAATTACGCAAGTTCTGCTTAAAAGGCGAATCCCTTTTGATTGAAATTGCGAAAAGTACCTCTCTAACAAAAGGCAGATAAGTGAAATAGATATTGATTTGGAGGAACAGCCTAATGATGTTCCACCTCTTTCAGCTGGCGCTGACCAAGTGGCAGCAGTCAAAAAGTCTGAAACCAAACTCCTATGCTGGAACTGTAGACAAGAAGGACACCACTATGTCGACTGTGCTGCAGCTCGTACAATATTTTGCTACGGTTGTGGACTAGTAGGTATTTAAAAGCCAAACTGCAATAACTGCCGTTCGAAAAACTTGAATGTGTGCGAAGGCTCGAAACCGAACCATCGGAAAAATTAAATACTGATAACAGTCCCGTGTCACCACAAAAGCCCATTTTTTTAACAAACTGAAATAATTTCTTACGAAGAACGTTTAAAACGATATAACGAAATACGAAGTAAAGTTTTTAGTAGTAACAGCCAGCCACACCTTGCACAATTGTCTAGGTCTACACGGCGTATGAGGAACTTTTGGAGCAACGTTAAAAATGACCGAAAGCAAATTCATGCTTTAATTTGCTCCATTACTAATAAGGAAAATGATTTGAGACCTTATGCCGAAGTAAATACATAGTTGTTTCTGGCCAAAAATATCTTGGACTTCTAGATAGTCGCGCACAAGTATCGTGCAAACAAAATTAACTGTCCACTCACGCCACTTCCTTAACTACCGCAGAGGGTCGCCAACAAATAGTATATGGTAATATTTGCTTGCCTTGCTCAGAGCCTTTCTCAAAACCTGATACTAGGGATTGACTTCTGGCAGAATTTTAGAATTTCACCGAATTTACTCGCTCAAATAGATATGGAAGACTGGAAAAAAAATACAGGAGTCGGGGAGAAACATATTCTTACAAATGTACAAAATTCAAAATTGGATAGTATAAAGAACTTGTTTCCTGATTACGAAAAGGAAGGGTTATGTAAAACTTCTCTTATTGAACATTCAATCGATTTAGAGTCCAATGTGAAACCTATATAGCATATCACCAGCAATTAAAAAACTGGTATACAAAGAAATTGATGAGATGATTAAGCTAGGAGTCATTGAAAAAGCACCAAGCAGTCCATGGGCAAGTCCCATAGTACTAGTTCGTAAACCAAATAAAGTACGACTGTGCCTTGACGCGAGAAAGGTTAACAGTGTGACTGTAAGGGACGCATACCCCTACCTCACATAGAGGGAATATTAAGTCGGTTGCCTAAAGCGGAATTTATTTCGTCCCTTGATTTACGAAAAGCGTTTTGGCAAATCCCTTTATCTGAAAGTTCTCGTGACTTGACGTGCTTTACCATACCAAACAGGCCACTTTACAGATACCGAGTAATGCCGTTCGGCCTCTGTAACGCGCCACAAGCTCCTTGCCGGCTCATGGATCATGTTATCCCAGCAAACTTAAAAGATGAGATATTTGTTTACCTGGACGATTTATTAATTATATCCAGTACTTTTGAAAGGCACATGTCTGTATTATATGAGGTTGCACATTAACTAAGAAAAGCTGGTCTCACAATAAATATAGAAAAGAGCAAGTTTTGCATAAGAAAGGTGAAGTATCTGGGATTTGTGGTAGGAAACGGTAATATCTGTGCAGATTCCGATAAAGTTTCTTCAATGTTAGATTTTCCACCACCTACGACAGTGAAGTAATTTAGAAGATATCTTGGAATGGTCGGGTGGTACAGACGATTCGTAGACAATTTTGCCACCCTAACTGTACCCTTACCTAACTTCTTGAAGAAAGGTCGCAGATTTCAATGGAACACAGAGGCACAAGGAGCCTTTGAGACCTTAAAGCAGAAGCTAGCTTCGGCCCCAGTATTAGTTAACCCAGATTATAAAAGGCCTATCTTAATCCAATGTGATGCGAGTAAACTAGGTGTAGGTGCCGTGCTAGCGCAAGTTAATGAACAGGGAGAAGAAATGCCCATAGCATATTTTTCAAAGAAGAACAAAATCCAATCGAACTACAGTGTGACGGAGCTGGAGTGCTTAGTAGCAATTCTGGTCCTAAAAAAATTCCGCGCATAGGTAGAGGGACAGAAATTTACAGTAATAACGGACCATGCTAGCCTCAAGTGGCTTATGCAACAACCTGACCTCGGTGGTAGACTCGATCGATGGTCGTTGAAATTACAAGGCTACAAGTTTAATATTACGCATCGTCGAGGAATACAAAATGTGGTTCCGGATTGCTTATCCAGGCAGAATTTTTAGGAGGTCAGCGAACTTGAATTTCAACCAATAGTCGACTTAGATTCTTCAGAATTCGAGTCGGAGTCTTACAAAAGGCTCTGGGATTACGTATGAGTCGCGGTTGCCCGATGTGCAAATCGAAGGCAATAAAATTTACAAACGCACTGAGCGTCTCGACGGAAATGTTGAAAACGAAAGATGTAATTGGAAGCTTTGGATATCGCAAGGATTAGTTCACAACGTCATTGAAAGTGCTCACAATGCTCCTAACAAATGTCATGGTGGCATCGCCAAGACCCTGGAGCGACTCCACTTAAACTTGTACTGGCCAGATATGATCGCTGATGTTAAGAGGCTAGTTTCTAGTTGTGAGATGTGCCAGCAAACTAAACCTTCCAATACCACCCTTCGGCCCCCGATGACAAATAAATTCACAATTCATCGCCCATTTGAACAATTATATATTGATTTATTAGGCCCTCATCCTAGGTCAAAGGGGGCAAAATATAGGATTGTTGATTGTCCACATGACTAAATTCCCGTTTTTACTGTATTTGGTACTCCAGAGTCAGTCTTAAGTGACAATGGTAAGCAGTTCAAATGTTCCAAGTTCAATAATTTCCTTGCCGAAAGAGCTATAAATCACATATACACAGCGGTTTACAGTCCTCAGGCGAACTCTAGTGAGAGGGTAAATCGCTCCATAATATCAGCGATTCGTACATATGTTTCTAAAGAGCAGACGTTGCTCCTACCACCAGACAATTGGCTTTAGTCCATACTATTCACTTTTTGGTCAACAAATGGTAACTAACGCGCAAGACTATACACTAATTAAAAATCTGCAGTCTTTCGATGGTGAAGTTCTAAATTCGTGTGATGAATTAAAGCTTGTAAGACAGTCAATTGGCAATAATATGTCGAAAGCATTCGTCAATTTCGCCAAGCGATACAATCTTCGCAGCACCACAACTACTTTTGAAATTGGAGACGTAGTCTATAGGCGCAATATTCGCTCCCAAATTTATAAAGTGGAGAGTTATAGGCAAAAAGGGTAAAAACATATACCAATTTGGAAGACGTCGATACCAATCGAAAAGAATATTATCATAAAAAGGACATAAAGAAGCAAATTTTATAATTGCAGCCCGTATTCAACCCTTGCTGCCGTGCAGCAATGTTTGTTTTGTAATGGGCTACTTACAGGAAAAAATATATCGTCTATTTCTTTTGAATGCCAATACCCATACCTATTTCAGAAACGATATTATCAAGACCAAATTAAAATCACCTACTTAACCTCCATAGATAAAATAAAGGTTTTAACTAAAGGTAGTTCATTTTGAATAGAACCTTAATTTTTCCTTGTGAGCATTCTATTACTGATAATAGAAATGTCAGGCAAAGAATGCGAAGCAAAAGAGAGAAAAACATCTTACTTTTCCGGTTAAGGCTGTCTATAAATAAGCCCTCCGAACAAAAAAAAGTCTCTTCTTCTGGTTCCTGGCTAAACATCAAGACGGTACGGGTGAAAAATTAAAATTCTGTACAGAGTTGTTTCAAGTTTTAGAATCAAAAGTACCGCGGTCTTTGTATATAAGTTTAACGAAAAGTAACTCGGTTTCAAAAATAAAGTAAATGCGTCACGCTTGAGCCATCGTACAACTTTACGTTATACTGATCAAATTTTGGAGCCATACTAGGCAAAACACCCTTGGCAGAGACCCAGAGTAAAGACTAGGATTCATCCGGAGTACCCGCGCCAGACATATAAATTTCTGCATGGAATCGAGAAAGAAGAACCAAGAGGCTATAACATGGATTTGTAAAATAGGTATTTTTTTCTTATGTACATTATGTTAAAACCTAGGGTATAAATAAAGAAAAAAAGTGAAGAAGAAAAAAAAAATGAAGAGAGGAAATTTTTGTAAAAAGAAATTAAGAAACTAACGTAATGACAAATTTTGTTCAGAGATTTTTTTATCTAGATTTCGTCTAAATCAGTACATATAAACGTACATGTATCGCTTTGCTTGGTAACTAAACTAGCATAAGAGCACAATTAGGTACAGTTAGGGTCAAGTCAGAACGAGGATATGAGTTTTGCATGAATTCAGTCAATGCGGTAAGGTGCTAAAGCGCACTTGAACATAAATTTTATATACATATTTACATATAGGTCTGCGTATTTACTTCCAAGGTCATACATTTGATACTGGTACATAGTTTGAGTTTATTTATATTAATAATATAATTATTGCGCCCACCCTAGCACAAAATATACCTACTATATATATATATAGCAATTACCTGTTCCGCTAGGTGGGACTGCATTAGATAGAGCGATCAGGAGAGCTTTTGTAAAATAGCTTTAGCTTCCTCTCTATAATTATCTGAGGGAAACTCCGGTTTGTTTTGATTATAGTTTTTCGCTTTTTTCACGTTAGTTAGAGCAAACGTAATACGTAATAATAATAAGCAAATCAGAATTAGGGACGTATGAATGTAAGCAGGTATATAGTTAAGTACCCTATCAATATGTGCATAACCTTGAATAAAGATATTTTGTATTGAATTGAGAAAAAAGTAAAAATTATACTCTAAGTTTTCTATCCTTGTCTGAAACCAAAGGTGAGGTAAGTTGTGAGAAGGCGGGGCTTTCGAATATTTTTAAATTTCAGTAACATCTATGGAAGTGTAAATGGGTAGGTAGTGTAGTAGGAGTAGTGTAAAGGGGTTGGTATGATAACGTATCGTGTCACTTTACGTGATATCTGTTGTTGTAATTCGTTTTTTTTTTTTTGTTAGCTAGAGTAGTCTGTCTGCTAGTGTGCACATTATTTTTTGTAAGGTCTGTTGGTGTAGAACTACCTGTGCTACTCTTCATCCTGAATCCCGCGGTAATGGCTGAGACTACGGACTGTAAAACGAGCCAGGTGCACACGGAAGAGTAGCATGGGGAAAAGTTATCATAACCTCTAACTAGATTTTTGCCGAGGTTCTCTTCCAACTTGTAGTGTGCGTCTTTGATTTTTTTTTCCTAGAAGTTGGCGAGACCTACAGTTTTTTTAAAAATCCGAACGGCACTTGCAAAAGCAAATGAGTTTTTGCTGAGAAGCTGCTCATGGCAGAAATACACCCGGAGAGTTTGCCAAACTACTGCCGAGGTGCGACCCCGTTTAGAAAAATTATTTTTCTATATAATTTTTGATGTTGGTTTTTGCCGGGAATTGATATGACACGATTTGGTGTAGTAGGCCGAGCACTTAACCGCAACACCACGGCGGTCGCCGTGTACATGCTAGGTAGGTAGGTTGCGGTGGCTGCTAGCAGACAGCTAGCACACGTAGGCCCCGAAGGTCCCGTTGTGATACCACGTGGATCTGGATGACCCCCTACTCGAACCACTTTGTGGATTGCGCGAACCGCAGAATATCCTTCGGCTTAATGGACGCTACCTCGCCGAGGTGATTAAGAATACCAAACCCCAGGTATTTTAACCTAAAGTCCGACTGCGCAGGACACTCACAGTTTCGGGCTCCTCCTCGTCTCTGCAGCTTCTGCAGAAGTCATTAAAGGGAATGCCTAACCTTTCGGCATGTCTGCCCAAGCCTATATGCCCCGTCAGAATCCCCATTAATAAAGAGAGTTTCTCCTTCCTAAATTTGAGTAGGTCTCCCGACCTACTCGCACTTATCTCTGGCCTTACCAGTTTTGCATGACTGCAAGAGCTGATGTTATCCCATCTGTCACTTGCTTGTTGGAGGAACTTGTTCCTCGTTAAGAGCTTACTGGTCGCGAGCGGCATGCCCAAACCCTTCCAGGACTGCGAAAGTGGAGCGGATGTGCCCCCTCTAGCAAGCTCGTCTCGACTCCCGGTATGTCGCAGTGTCCAGGCACCCATACCAAGTGGATCGAGAGTTGCTCAGCCATCTCATTGAGAGATTTGCGGCAGCTCTCCACAGTCCTGGAATTACATGTATTAGCCCCCAGCGCCCTGAGAGCTGCTTGACTATCTGAGAAGATGTAAACATCACCATTATTGATGTCTGCTTTCTTCAGAAATTCCACAGCTTCCTGTATAGCAGACACTTCTGCCTGAAAGACACTACAGTGGTCGGGCAATCTAAAGCTAAGATTGAGGCTCAGCTGGGGAGCGTACACTCCTCCTTCAACCTTGTTATCAAGTTTTGAGCCATCTGTGTATATATGCATTGAGCCGTTGTCTTGGGAAGGTCCTATGTCTCAATAATCTCTTTCCGGAATTAAGATTTGTTATTTCTTCTCGAAACAGTACTTTGGTGTACAGTAGTCCGAACTGTACACGGGGAGATTATTCAGGATGGATAAATGGCCTCCCCAAAGGATCCCCATCCTGGTAAGTTTCTCAGTCGTAAAGCGGAACATGCCGCAAATATCTTACCGCACAAGTCAATCGGTAAGATGTTTAAGATTGCATTCAGTGCGTCTGCCGCTGTTGTTCGTAGCGCCCCACTAACACATATGAGGGCACTTCTTTGCACTCTTTGGAGTATGATGGTATTGGAGCTCTTCTCCAGGCCGGTCCACCAGACTAGGACTCCAAACAGAAGAATTGGTCTAACCACCGCAGTATAGAGCCAAAGTGCAATTTTGGGGGACAACCCCCATTTCTGCCCTATGGCACCCCTACAAGAGTATAAGGCCACTAGTGTCTTTCTAGCACGCTCCTGGATGTTCTCTTTCCATGAGAGCTTTTTATCAATGATTACCCCCTGGTACTTAGCGGAGTCACCCAGTTTAAGGGTGGTATTACCTAATACTGGTAGTTGCAGCGCCGGAATTTTGTATTTCCTGGTGAACAGAACCAGTTCTGTTTTGGCCGGGTTAATGACTTTAGACCCCCCTCCCTCCCCAGGCTTTCCAGAAGTCCGTTGACTGTGGCTACCCATAGAAGAGGAGAGAGGATTCCACCCTGCGGCGGGCCTCTGTTGACTACCTTGTCCACCGACACCCCGGCTAGGTCCGCATGCACCCTTCTACACGTCAGAAGTTGGTTCACGAAGGACACTAGCCACGGTTCGATGCCCAGGGCCGTCAGAGCCGCCGTGATCGCCTCCGGTGTGACGTTGTTGAAAGCCCCCTCAATATCCAAGAAGGCTACTAATGTAAATTCCTTATTTGCTAAAGATTTCTCGATGTGTGTAACGATCTCGTGCAACGCTGTCTCCGAGGATCTACCTTTCATATACGCATGCTGCGATGATACGGTTTTGCTCTCTAGCTTCTCTCTAAAGTGTGGCTCTATAAGCCGCTCCAGAACCTTGAGTTGGAAGGACGCCAGACTGATAGGTGTGAAGTCTTTTGGACCAACGTGAGATGTTTTACCTGCCTTAGGTATGAGAGTTACCCTGGAATTTTTCCATGGGTTGGGAATGTGGCAATAGGTTAACACACCCCTATATATAGCCTGCAGCCAAGGGATACACTGTTCCATGGATTGCTGAAGTTAAATGGGTGCTATTCCATCTAGCCCCGGACGGCTTAAATGATCGAATGGCCCATTCTATTCGTTCGTTGGTGAGGTACTGCCCCGGGTCAAGTTCTTCCTGACTGATATCTGGTTGATACCTAAAGTCGTTTTCCGCATCTGGAAAATGGGTGTTTAAGAGAAGTTGCAACGTTTCCTCCCCCGTGTTTGTCCAGGCCCGTCTGGCTTTTTCAAACACCCCGGTCCGATACGGGGTGATTTTGATAGAACTTTCCTCAACCTAGAACCCTCTGAAGCCGATTCTATACCGCTACAGAAATCTCTCCAGGAAGTTCTTTTTGATTTCCTAAGTTCCCTTTTATAATCTTTCAGGTGCTCCTTATAAGCTTCCCATTCTGAAACCTCCCTCGAGGCCTTAGCCCTATTGAAAGCTTGTCTACAAAGTTTTCCACATACATCACCGTCTGCGTAGGCGCTGGCTCGTCATGCGCTATATACGTAGAGGTCAATGTACATGGCGTATCATTGACCTTTATTTGAATGCATGTCGTATCCTTTTCACTAAATTGAGGAAGAAATAAAGTATTAATGTTAGACTTTAACAGAATACAAGCTCTAGGTTTCCCTACTGTAGCCCCACTTACCAGCGAAAAACCTGCGGCCTTCAGCCCGCATATTTTGTGCCCCACCACCCAAGGCTCCTGGATGAGGGCTATATCTGCTGCCTCTTAGATGTAAGAAGGCGCAGCAGCGCAGCCGCCGCTGCCTTACTATGGTGGAGGTTTATCTGTAGCACCCGCACCATCTTGGTTGCTACCTCTCTCCAACACCGTGAAGTTGCTAATGTCCTCATCAGACATAGGCTCGTCACTAGAGTGCGCCCCGCACGCCTGTCTCAAGCCGAGAGAAGAACCCAGTGAGAAGGTCGATGAGGCGTCGTCCAGATCCGGGGCATCTAACGGATTGGATCGGCTGGGTTCGACATCCCCATCAATCCCCCCACCATTGTCCTTCTCCAGCTCTTCTTCGAGGTCATTCACTGATCTACGGTCGTTGGAGTAAACTTTGACTTTGACCTGTATAAAGCCAAAGTTTACCATACCTTTTGTCCTTTCCAGGAGGGGGAGTGACTCCTTGTTAAGCATCAAGACCGCCTGACGCGTTTCCTTAGTGCTCTTCACTAAACTTAGGATCCTCCAACCCGTTGGAAGATCCGGATTATAGGCCCTGAAGACGTCTAGGACCTTTACCGGCTCCTCGGGTTTGGACGGTATCCAACCCCTCGCCCTTGGTCTACACGGGATCTCATTAAGATCCACGGCCCTGATGATCGCACCAGGGTAGACCGCCGCCATATTTTCTACTGCCCTCTTGTACATGGCAGCCGACCGAGAGTCACCACAGGCCACTACCTTAACCGAACCCTGGAACCACCCCACCTCCTTCCAGGACTGGATAGGACCAGGAAATTCGGCCAAGACACTGACCGAGTGGTTGGCCATCTCAGCCCGCACCCAGTCGCAGTTAGGCCGGAAGTGCTTCTCCCCCCTAGGGTTCGAGTCAAAGACCCCCAGAAGTATACTACTTTTAGCTACTTCTGCGAACGTAGGGCCTAGGACTCTGATCCTTTTAGGGTTAGAAGTGCCCACTTCAACCTCCATGGACCTGTTACGTTTCTCGGTCCCTTTTTCCTCTGCCGGACGACTACCATCGAAGTCCGGAACAACGATTTTGGCCCACTCTATCTCGGCCTCAATCTCAGCCACATCCCCAGGCAGCGCCTTGGCTAGTAGATCTGGCGTATACCAGGACCTCCTCAGGATCCTAAGCTCCATACGCCTGTGCCTAGCACGCACGTTTGCCAAAGCTGGCCTATCGTAGGCCTCACTAAACGCCGTGGGCGTAGGGAAGGGGTTCTTTGGGGCGAGCGCACCAGCTTCGCCGTTAGCCCCAACATCGAGCCGCCTACTGGGTCCGCAGTACTCGGGGTAAGGCCAAAGATTACAACTGCCATAATCCCAGAGGGCACCGTTCGAGACTGGGCTATTTAAAAGGGCCCCCAGCCAGGCTGATCCTCGGCACGGTTCATGACGCATGACACCTCATAGACCATAGACAAAAACCATTTCAATACGCCAGAGCTATTGAGAGAGCTAGGACGTATAGCCGTCATTCCTGACCTCAGCTGGATACCTTCCGTATGTGAGTACTAGTGTACCCACTTAACCAGAACAACTGTGGTATCCATTACCAGTTGGCACCCTCTAGGAGGGTTCAGTCCGAGGATTTTTGCCAACCAACATAGTAAATCCGAAATTCGATTTAAGCCAAAACACTTCAAGGGTCAATGATAAAAACCGGGCAAAGTATAAGAAAGTTATAGCAAAAAACTCGATTCAGCGTTTTTTCGTGGATGCTTAAACAAAAAAGTTGAACGCACACATTTTTTCGACATAAACTTTGAAATTAAGGTGACACACACTGAATATTTTTGTCGATGTAACCTAATGTACATATCTATGTGAAAAAGCGCTATTTCTGTTTGGACTACGCTTATAAACCACATGTTCATGAACAGAAAATAAAATTTGGATAGAAATTTTATGAAGTTTGATATTTTCGAAATCCCCCCCCCCCTCCCCCCCCCCCCCCCCCTCATCGCAAAAAGCTATCTACGCCACTGTGTTAGACCACTCCAACGTGGTTAGAGGTTAGAATACTTCGTAGTCCATATCTCGGGAAATATTTAGGTTAGACCACTGAACTTTCATGAGTTAAATAAGATTATTCTCTATCATCTCCGAAAAAATTGGGGATAACGAAAAAGGGGGTGTGGCACCTCCTATACAAATGAAATACTTCATAGCCCATTTTTCTGGAAGTACGTACTTATGTTAGACCACTCAAAAGTGGTTAGAGGTTAGATGAGATCGATCCCTACCTCCTCCAATAAAAACTTAACGAAAAAGGGGACGCGGCACCTCCCATACGAATGAAACATTTCATAGTCCATATCCCTGCAAGTATTTATGTTAGACCACTGAAATTTGGTGATGGTTTATATGTTATCGATCCCTAACACATCCCAAAAAACTTGAGTTTACGAAAAAGAGGGCGTGGCACCTCCCATACGAATGAAATACTTCATAGTCCATATCTCTGGAAGTATTTAGGTTAGACAACTGAAATTTTGTGAGGAGTTATATAAGATCAATCCCTGCCACCTCCAAAAAGGTAAAAGAGTGTAGTTTGTTTAAAATTAAATAATAAATCATATAGCCAATACCTGGTATTAAAAACCTGGTACTGACAATGCGTAATTTTTCTTCTTTTTTTTGCCAATTTTAGCTGGTTCTGACGTCTTCACTGTTTTCAGCAAGATTTATAAATAAAGGTTGAGTCTTTGGGTTTTAGTGTGCTTGCTGGTGTTGTTGACATTTTCTCCCGCTGTCAAATGAGTGTCAAATCGCATTGCTTTGTTTACAAATAAACATAAGCAAAGCAGAAGCAATTTTACTAACTTATTGCTGCTTGAAAAAAATTTACAAAATTTTGTTATATTATTCTTTTTTGGTTGAATAATATGTAAGATATCTATGCATGGAACGCAAAGAAGTTGGACCGCGTATTCGCTAGGCCACTTTTGGTAAAATAAGTGAACACCACGTTAAAATTGCAGGCTTTGCATTGAAAAGCATAAAGCAAACAAATTTCTAAAGGAAACAAGTTTTATTTTTAATTGTTTTAATTGTACTTCTGTTTTTCACTTATTTTTTTGGCAATTTCACACAAAATTTCGAGAAAACCTACGAAAAAATCCAAATTAAGTTTTTGTCCGACTTTGAATGTTTGAAAAAAAAAAATAATGGCTTTGACACCAATTTTACACCAGGAAGTCAATAAAAATCAGAAAAAAATTAAACAGCTGTTCATTTGCTCTCATCTTTCTTATTTCACGATGGTTTTAAGTAGCCACTCAATGTTTTTCAGAAATTAGGGGAACATATCCTATCAGAAACTAACCCATCCATCGGGCAAAGTTTTCAAAAATCGTGTTTTTCAGGCTCTAAAACGGACATGTTTCTCAAGAGGTAAAAATACGAATTTATCAGGGACTCCAGTCCTGACCTTTAGCTTCAAATACCTGAACATTTCGTTTTGTTATTTTCATACTAAGGGTCTCTGCTGATGGATCTCCTAAACCAATATAAATTTTTTTTTTTTTTTTTCAAAGTAAATTTTCGTATAATTTTTGGAATTTTTTCAAGCAACCATTACATAGTCTTAAAGTTGAAGCTTTCTAAATTTTAACAAAAAAACCACGTGCAATTGTCTTAACTATTGAACTAGTTACAGAAATTTGAAAATAACTTATGTAAATTTTGTACTATTTCAAGGAGCACATACATATAATGCCGTAATTATTTTTTAAATATATGTAAATAGTTTAGTAGTTATGATAATTGCACGCGGTTTATTTTGTTGGAAAGCTGGAAGCTTCAGCTTTCAGACTATGGAAAGGCTATTTGAAAAAATTCTCAAAAATTATACGAAAATTTACTTTGAAAATACATGTATATTGGTTTAGGAGATCCATCAGCAGAGACCCTTAGTATGAAAATAACAAAACGAGATGTTGAGATATTTGAAGCTAAAGGTCAGGACTGGAGTCCATGATAAATTCGTATTTTTACCTTTTGAGAAACATGTCCGTTTTAGAGCCTGAAAAACACGATTTTTAAAACTTACAAATTTCGAGATAATCATTTATCTATAAGGAGTGAGTTTTTTTGGCCGATGGATGGGGTAGTTTCATCCAGGATATGTACCCTTAATTTCTGAACAAAATTGAGTGGCTTTTTAAAACAGTGAAGATGCCAGAACCAGCTAAAATTGACAAAAAAGGATAAAAAATTATGTATTTTCAGTTCCAGGTTTTTATCGAATGTAAGGATATCTCTAATAGAAACAGTTTGTAATAATAGGGTAAGCCTAAAAATTACGTTTTTCATATTTTGAATATCGACCAGTCCGAAACGAGTGGTTATAAAAATTAAATGTGTGTAAATTTCATCCTTTAGGACCCTAAGGAAGTGTCGCTTAAAGTTTGAGCGAAATTCGAGACTAGTCACCTTTTTGAATTAGCCGTTTTCATATGTAATGTCCCTATGCCAACAGTTACGATCCTGACGCATATACGAACTAGTAGCTTGATGGTACTATATTGATGTATTTAATGACTAGTATATCAACTGGTCAAGTCAGTCAATTAGTATGATGCAGATGCAGAAGAGGACCATTGCCATCTCGTAGGACATCGCCGTGTTAAAAATACCACTTGCTAATATGGAAATATTAGAGAACTCGAACTATTTAGTTGAGGCCGTTATCTGACTAGTATTTGATTAGTATAAAACTAGTTAAGTTGGCTGCATTGTTAGTACTAAAATTAAGTGCATTTCTTCTTATTATTAAAAATTGTATGTTCAATTCTTGGTGAAGGCAATACAATAACTATACTTTTTTTTTTAATTTGAAATATTAAAAAGAAAATTTTCTCATAATATATGATTTCCCTTGGAAAACATTAATAAGATTTTCTCTACAATAATATGTGATTTCTCTTTGAAAACTTTAATAACCAGGCGCGTATTCAATCCGGGGTGTCCGGACACCCCCCGAAATGTGCAAGGTAGTAAATATTTTTTTTTCTTTTTGCAAATAAAGTAATTTTCAGCTCATGAAAAGGTTTATCGAACAGGTACAAGAAGAGGGGGGGGGGGGGGGGGGGAGGGGAGGGCAAACACCCTGAAGTGTCGGAGTAAGCGAAAACCCGGTACATGTCTGTTTTAATACTCCAAATTTATTTTTATTTTGTCAATTAAATTAGTGGACAAAAGCATATAAACTCACTAAATCAATTTCTTATTGTGACTGCGTCTCACATAAAACACAGTAAAAAGGATTTTTTACATACTTATGGTAATATTACTTTTGCAGCTTTTTTGTGCATTTCACAACTCACAGTTGCACGGTTAAAAAACGAGCCTAAATTTTGACCGCGTCTAAAGTTTAAACGATTTTTTAAACTTTTTTTAGAATATTTCAATCTAAATGAAAAAGCAGTCGAAATATTTTTGTTTGTTTGAAAGTAATTGAGTTTTGACCATAAAAACTTTATGTGCGGTATAGCTCAGCGATAGAGCAGTCGGTTGTGACTGCTGATCGCTTTGGTTCGAATCCTGCCAAGTGCCACATTTTTTTTAATTTTATTTTATTCTTAATACTTTTCGATTTAAATTAAAACTTTTGGTTTGAAAATTAAAACTTTTTCGGCGGCCGCCGTGGTGTAGCGGTTAAGTGTTCGGCCTTCTACACCAAGTCGTGGCGGTACGATGCCCGGCAAAAGTAACATCAGAAAAAGAAGAAAAAAAAAATTTCTAAAACGGGGTCGCCCCTCGGCAGTAGTTTGGCAACTCTCCGGGTTTATTTCTGCCATGAGAAGGTGCTCAGCAAAAAATTCATTTGCTTTGCAAGTGCTGTTCGGAGTCGGCAAAAAACTGTAGGTCCCGCCAACTTGTAGGAAGACTCAAAAAGCAACACACCACAAGTTGGAAAGAGAAGCACGGCTAAAAATCTCGTTAGAGGTTATGACAAAAAAAAAAAAAAAAACTAATGGCGGCGAATCACCAACAGGTTATCATAACCTCTAACGAGATTTTTAGCCGAGCTTATCTTTCCAACTTGTGGTGTGTTGCTTTTGAGTTTTCCTACAAGTTGGCGGGACCTACAGTTTTTTGCCGACTCCGAACGGCACTTGCAAGCAAATGAATTTTTTGCTGAGAAGCTTCTCATGGCAGAAATACACCCGGAGAGTTTGCCAAACTATTGCCGAGGGGCGACCCCGTTTAGAAAAATTCTTTTTCTAAATAATTTTTGATGTTACTTTTGTCGGGCATCGAACTGCCACGACTTGGTGTAGAAGGCCGAACACTTAACCGCTACACCACGGCGGCTGACAACCTGTTGGTATATTGCCGCCATTAGTTTTTTTTTTTTGTAGTTTATTTTTGAAAGCTTATTCAAGATTAAATTTTGCCAACAACATTTATGTTGTTGTTGTTGTAGGCATACTTTGTCCTGCCTAGTCGGAAGATCCACTTATAAAAAAATACGTGACAAACCAGAGAGAGGTTGTACGTGTCCTTTGCCGGATGAATACGGTACGTTCCGGTACGTTACTCCCTTGCGGTACTGTCCGACTGTCTTAAGAACGATTTTGTAGATTTTAGTAGCCTCTTACGACTGGCATACCTACCTCGGGCATATTCTAAACCCCTAACCCGCAGGGGTGTGTGCGATGTAGCTCAGTGGTAAAGCAGAGTATGATGCGGGGAGTCATGGTTAAAGTCCCAGTCAACGGATAAAAAAATTCAGGGTATTCGTTCAGTGTATGTAAAGTCACAGATATAAAGTTTACAATAATTACGAGGCAGATAAGAACATAAACGAAAACACTTATTATTTTTCTCTAAAAAATTGTTAAAACATTCCTGGTTTCCCGTTTCCCTTGACTAATTTTCTTGAAAACTGGTCTAGTTTAAACTTGAAACCAGATTTGGTATGGTCATATATGTAGTCCAAAAAAGTTAAAAATTTAGGCTCTAATTTTTAACCGTGTAGTTGGTCCTCTCTCGCCATGATTTGTACTTCAACTGGAGTAATCTAGTTGGATTTTTTGGAAAAATAATAAATGTATTGAATAAAATGCATAACGGGAAAACACTCTAATTTGCACACAAACTAATAATAATGCAAAAAATGTATTGATTTTTCGAAAACAGTCAACTTTAAACTTTTGACAAAGAATGTTCCTTATAAAATTTAAACAACAACGCATTGTCAATATCTACAACTCGCGAATGTTTGACAGACAAATTATCTATTGTGAACAGGGGCGCAGCCAGAAGAAAATTTTTGGGGTGGTTTTTAATTTTTTTCTTTTTAATATTTTCCTAGCACAACTATTTACAAATACATTTTATAGCGCCAGTCAGGAGTAGCGCAAAGAAAGCATTTAAAAAAAGATAATTATACACATGTATATTAGACTGGGCCAAAAATTCAAAATTTCGTTTTTTCAAAAATTATATTGATTTTCTTTTTAAGAAAGGTGAAAAAAATTACTGTAATTTTTTCAGATTTTTAAATTAAAGTCTAGAGGTCTATCATCGCTAGTTTAGATTATACAGACTTTACCTCATATTTGGTACTAGCTGGTGCCCACGACTTCGTATGCGTATAATTTCTGTTTTTTTTTATTTTTGCAGCTGGGTTAGCAAGGCATAAAATCCAACACAAAGACTGCAGTTCAGCACTTAAGGGTCGTGTTGTCATGTAAGCTTTAAAGTTTGTCTGCTCGATAAACTCAAATTTCGGTCACAAAAAATGTTTTCATCGGACTGATAAAGCTTAAAGTTTAATAAAAAAAGACCCCAAATTTTATGAGATATCTCCGGGTAGCTTAGGTATTGAAATTAATCGAACGGTTTGTATTCATAAACACCTTTTATTTGATACCCATAATCAACTAACACATTTTTGTGGAAATATTCGTCGATACCTCCGAAACCGGTCGAGCTATCGAAATTTCAAGATATCTCCCAAACCATTGCAGATATTTCAATGAATCACATCGCATATTATAGCTCTCATTGACACCTTTCGTTTGACACCCATGTTGTACTAACACAAACATGCGGACAGACAGACACACAACAAATTTTAAAATGGTTGATTTGGACTCTACTCGCTTAATAATGCTTTCCCAATCAATTTTTTGTTGATATCTGCCATGTACAGACATCGACCTGTTACAATTTTATTATATGTAGAGATAAAAACGACAAACCATTGTTGTAAAACACCATTTACCTGAACATATTTTTGAAGGAAATCGAATTCCCTACAAAATTTGCATTGACCAAAATTTTCTTAGACCAGCCATTTTCTAGTATTCTAGCTTCAAAAATTAGCATGTTTTTTCGATTTCCCATATTTTCTTTCAAAAATTATAAATATCCAAGTACAACAAAGATAGATACAGATTCTTAAAGGAAGTTGAGTGGGCTACAAAAAAGGTTAAACAACTTTTTTTTGTTAATTTACTTTTTCAAAACATATTTAGTGTTTTTGATATAATTTTTTTACTAAATTTTGTTTATTGATATTCTACATGGTTAATTATCATTATATGATCAATATTATAACAAAAAAATACACATTTCTCATATACGTTCAAACATTTCAGTCTCGAATTTCGTCGTGTACAGACGTGTTTTTGCTGCGCTCTATGTTTCTTAAACTTGCGCTTTCATCTAATGTCGTAAAGCAATTAAATAACAACTAGAATTACAATTAAAATTGTGTTAGAGACATTGACTCTTAGTTTTTTCTATGGTTATCATACGCTTATATTTGCAATATTATGCCTTTGTTTGTTTGTGGCCTTAGAGTGGATCGCGCGCAAACTTCAGTGCAATGTGAAAAGTGCAGGGAAATTTACCATTTTTATTGTGTTGTTGGTAACTTGCCAGCCAACTTAAATAATCTAAATAATGCTGACAATATTTACATTTGTGGTCATTGTGCTCCAGCTCAACAAGGTGAGTCTATTAGTTCACATAACTCTTCGTTACAACAACAACAGGATAAGTTTATTAGTTCACATAACTCTTCGTTGCAACAACAACAAGCTACTCTCGTGCAATTGCCTAATCCGCTAACAGTTAATGATAATTTTGGTGAGTTGAAAATTTTTAACTCAACTTCTTTTTGCTATGACTGCTTTGCAAAAAGATAATGATAGACCGAGATCCCAGGGCCGCCAGACATCACTTATTTTCTGATGGATGAAACCAATACTGTTGGATAGTCCTCCCGGAATCTAGAACGAATGTGAAAATTTCAAAGCTGTACCTAGGTCTTGGGCCTAGATATCGGGGATCAAAGTCGCAAAAAAATGACCCTAACTTCACTTATTTTCTGATGGTAGATTTTCACATATTTGTCGTAGCTTACCACCCCGCGTCAGTATCAAGTGTTGTTAGACCAGTACCATGGTCTATGCTCCAGCCAGGCACCCTAAGTTCGCAGATTTTCCTATAAAAATTAATTCCGTTTTAACAATTTAACAGATTTGGCCAACTTTGGCTGCTTTTAACTAGCCAATTTTTCCCCATTTTTTGTAGAGCAGTACCCTCAAGTATTATCAAGCATTTTTAGACATCGTCCCATGGCAAAAACTTCAGCCAGACACCTCAAAACTCGGGAATTATTATAATTCTTACTGCGCTTTCACAGGTTTGAGCGGATTGGTCACTCATTGGCAGCTTTTAAATAGCGGATCTTTACACATGTGTCACAGAACACTACCCTTAAGTATAATCAGCCATTTCCAGGCATCATCCCATGATGAAAACTTGAGCCAGACACCTCAAAGTTCGGCAATTTTTCCTTTCCAATTACTTTGCCTTCTCTTGTTCAATCAAGTTTGTCCAACTTTTACTGCTTTTAAATGACGGATCTTTACACATGTATTGTAGGACAATGTCCTCAAGTAATATCAAGTATTCTTAGACTTCGTTCCATGGCAAAAACTTCAGCCAGACACCTCAAAACTCGGGAAATTGTGCAGTGTAAACAACAACTCGTCTACATGAAAGCAGTCAGCTTCTTCTTGCGTGTCAACAGTCGCTCGTAGCTCTTTCAACAGTGCTGCTAAAGTGGCCGGGAGACTAAACAATCAGATTGAGCCTGCTTCAACGGCTCATTCATCGTCGAAACTGCTTTCTAATGATGCTGTTGTTACTAATACTTCAAATGCGACTGGCTCTGTCGACGACGCTGCTACGGTTACTGCTTCCTATGCTGATCCACCGTCGAATATTCTGCCTCATAATGCTGCAGCTGATGCTGCTGCCGTTGCTACCACTTCTGGTGTGGTGCCGGTTGCTAATGCCGTTGCTTCGCAACTTTCTTCGCCAACTCCGGTTGCTGTTGACAACTCGGCTGCAAATTACCTGGTACTCAAGGGACCTGAAGAAATTGAAGAATCTTAGAAACAAATACTTCAAAAACACAAAGAGTCATTTGTTCTTTATTAAATACAAGTTTTATCTTAAAAGTTTCAATAATTTGGATAAGTATCTATATACCAATTACATTCGTAACATTAAGTCAAACATTAAATCGAACCTGAAATCATTCTCGAACTATATTAAGTCAAAAAAAAAGCTGTGCCAGTGACAACAATTCTGCGAATTCCCCAACTGAAAAATCAAGTCTAATCAAATTTTTGAATTTCCGAAGAGTCAGGACTGTGCTATAAACTTTGGATCGCTGTTTCTCTCTTCTGAGGATATTAGTAAGGCTATTCTTAGGCTTAAATCTTCCTCTCGGCCTGATGTTGATGGGTTGTGTCCAGTTGTGCTAAAGTGCTGTCCGGCTCTAATATCTCCGTTAAGATTGATTTTTAATGAGTCCTTGTCTTCTGGGACCTTCATCAGTGATTGGCAAATTACTTCAATTGCTCCTGTCTTTAAAAAGGGAAACAAGAACGATGTCCGCAAGCTGTCTACTATTTCCAAGATTTTTAAGCATGCCGTCAATGCAAAGCTGAGTTTTGCTGATAAATCTCTAATTTCTCCCTATCAACATGGATTTGTCGCTGGCAGATCAACCGTCTCTAATCTTGCGGTATTTAGCTAATACTATTTTGAGTCATTTTCTGCAGGTTTTCAAGTGGATTGCATCTAAAGCTTTTGATATGGTTTCTCATTGGGAATAGAGAAACTAGCTTTTCTTGGCTTTCATTCCTCCTTTCTCTTATTTATTTAACAGGCAATGTGTTGTTAGTATTGACGGTGTATCCTCCAGGCCCTTTGTTGCCACTTCCGGAGTTCCCCAAGATAGTATACTAGGACCGTTATTTTTTATTCTTTTTATCAACGACATTAGTAACTGCTTCTCGTTCGCCAAGTGTTTGCTTTACGCTGATGACTTAAAGTCATTTTCTGCAATTAAAGGGTCAGATGATGCTTTAAGACTGGAAAATGACATTAACAATCTCTATCGCATGTGCGAACAATTTCATCTTTCCTTGAACCCGGCTAAATGTTTCCACATAACTTATGCGAAAGCAACTGAAGCTACGTTTACTGCACCAAATGCGTCACTTTTGGCCAAGTTTTTTCAAGACCGTTCATCCGCAGATTGAATTTGATCACCAAATTAGGTCAAATTAAATTAAATTCATCTCATTTGGTGCAGTGTAAATGTATCATAATACACTACTCACGATTTACAAAATTTCAAACTGTGAGCTTCAGTGTGTTAGTGAGATAAAAGATGTTGGTATTATTTTTGATAGTAAGTTCTCTTTTAGCAATCACGTAGGGCCCTATTACGGTTCGCGAGTCGCTTGAAATATTCGAGTCGGCTCATTTGGCGAGTCACCTGGCGCGAATGATTATGGATAGCGAACATATCAGTTCGCCTAGAAAATTTTGTTGCCAGTTCTAAAAACAGAAATTGGCGAACGTCAAATGTTATAAAACATTTCAAATTAAATCAAATTGAAGTTTCAATTATTTATTATTTGATAATTCAAATCATTATTGAATTTAAAAAAACTATGAACAGTGTAGATTTATTCTTCGAGGACCGGTATGAAGTGGATGAAGGCAACGTCCTAAGGATAAGACGAAACATTCGCGATAGTTCAGAGCCAATGAGTCTCCCAAATACGCTGTAAGTATAACACATCCCAGCCAGGGAGCCTTCCAGGGCTCGTCTGAAAAGCTGGGACCTGCAAAGCTGTAAAACATTATCTTGTAATGTTATATGTATTACAGATTCGTGTCGTACTTCAGAATAAACAAAGATGCTTTTATGTTTCTCTTGGAAAAAATGGAAAGCTCGTTGCAAATACAACGTAGTGCAGCGATTCCCCCAATTTTGAAGCTAGCCTGTGCTCTGCGACTTTTCGCCGATGGGACGTACCAGAAAGGAGTTGGTAACGACTACGAACTAAACTCTTTGTTGCTTTTGACTTGTAGTCTATTGCTGTAAATACCGACGGTATTGTGAAGCAATTTTCGGGATTGTATGAAAATCTGTTTTTTTGAGAAAAATTTACCCACGCGCTGCAGGAACCAGACAAGCCGACATATGTTTCGATGATACTGGAATTACATCTCTTCATGGACTTTTCTTCCCGGCATTGTGAGATTCGAACTCACAACACTGTAGTGACTTGTATGCTAGAAGGTCTAACACCTTAGGCCACTACCGAGCTTGAAGGTAAACCCTTCTCAGTGTCCATTTATGCATATATTTATACTTCCATATAGAACATTTCTTTAATTTCAATGCTAACTTATATGAAAGATTTGCGAATTTTTAGGACTTGGTGTGAAACCTATGAAAGAATTTTCTATGCTTAATGCACGAATATTTTTTCATTTAAACATTTAAACTCTTTGTTGCTTTTGACTTGTAGTCTATTGCTGTAAATACCGACGGTATTGTGAAGCAATTTTCGGGATTGTATGAAAATCTGTTTTTTTGAGAAAAATTTACCCACGCGCTGCAGGAACCAGACAAGCCGACATATGTTTCGATGATACTGGAATTACATCTCTTCATGGACTTTTCTTCCCGGCATTGTGAGACTCGAACTCACAACACTGTAGTGACTTGTATGCTAGAAGGTCTAACACCTTAAGCCACTACCCAGCTTGAAGGTAAACCCTTCTCAGTATCCATTTATGCATATATTTATACTTCCATATAGAACATTTATTTAATTTCAATGCTAACTTATATGAAAGATTTGCGAATTTTTAGGACTTGGTGTGAAACCTATGAAAGAATTTTCTATGCTTAATGCACGAATATTTTTTCATTTAAACATTTAAACTCTTTGTTGCTTTTGACTTGTAGTCTATTGCTGTAAATACCGACGGTATTGTGAAGCAATTTTCGGGATTGTATGAAAATCTGTTTTTTTGAGAAAAATTTACCCACGCGCTGCAGGAACCAGACAAGCCGACATATGTTTCGATGATACTGGAATTACATCTCTTCATGGACTTTTCTTCCCGGCATTGTGAGAGTCGAACTCACAACACTGTAGTGACTTGTATGCTAGAAGGTCTAACACCTTAGGCCACTAACCAGCTTGAAGGTAAACCCTTCTCAGTGTCCATTTATGCATATATTTATACTTCCATATAGAACATTTCTTTAATTTCAATGCTAACTTATATGAAAGATTTGCGAATTTTTAGGACTTGGTGTGAAACCTATGAAAGAATTTTCTATGCTTAATGCACGAATATTTTTTCATTTAAACATTTAAACTCTTTGTTGCTTTTGACTTGTAGTCTATTGCTGTAAATACCGACGGTATTGTGAAGCAATTTTCGGGATTGTATGAAAATCTGTTTTTTTGAGAAAAATTTACCCACGCGCTGCAGGAACCAGACAAGCCGACATATGTTTCGATGATACTGGAATTACATCTCTTCATGGACTTTTCTTCCCGGCATTGTGAGAGTCGAACTCACAACACTGTAGTGACTTGTATGCTAGAAGGTCTAACACCTTAGGCCACTACCCAGCTTGAAGGTAAACCCTTCTCAGTGTCCATTCATGCATATATTTATACTTCCATATAGAACATTTCTTTAATTTCAATGCTAACTTATATGAAAGATTTGCGAATTTTTAGGACTTGGTGTGAAACCTATGAAAGAATTTTCTATGCTTAATGCACGAATATTTTTTCATTTAAACATTTAAACTCTTTGTTGCTTTTGACTTGTAGTCTATTGCTGTAAATACCGACGGTATTGTGAAGCAATTTTCGGGATTGTATGAAAATCTGTTTTTTTTGAGAAAAATTTACCCACGCGCTGCAGGAACCAGACAAGCCGACATATGTTTCGATGATACTGGAATTACATCTCTTCATGGACTTTTCTTTCCCGGCATTGTGAGAGTCGAACTCACAACACTGTAGTGACTTGTATGCTAGAAGGTCTAATACCTTAGACCACTACCCAGCTTGAAGGTAAACCCTTCTCAGTGTCCATTTATGCATATATTTATACTTCCATATAGAACATTTCTTTAATTTCAATGCTAACTTATATGAAAGATTTGCGAATTTTTAGGACTTGGTGTGAAACCTATGAAAGAATTTTCTATGCTTAATGCACGAATATTTTTTCATTTAAACATTTAAACTCTTTGTTGCTTTTGACTTGTAGTCTATTGCTGTAAATACCGACGGTATTGTGAAGCAATTTTCGGGATTGTATGAAAATCTGTTTTTTTGAGAAAAATTTACCCACGCGCTGCAGGAACCAGACAAGCCGACATATGTTTCGATGATACTGGAATTACATCTCTTCATGGACTTTTCTTCCCGGCATTGTGAGAGTCGAACTCACAACACTGTAGTGACTTGTATGCTAGAAGGTCTAACACCTTAGGCCACTACCCAGCTTGAAGGTAAACCCTTCTCAGTGTCCATTTATGCATATATTTATACTTCCATATAGAACATTTCTTTAATTTCAATGCTAACTTATATGAAAGATTTGCGAATTTTTAGGACTTGGTGTGAAACCTATGAAACAATTTTCTATGCTTAATGCACGAATATTTTTTTCATTTAAACATTTAAACTCTTTGTTGCTTTTGACTTGTAGTCTATTGCTGTAAATACCGACGGTATTGTGAAGCAATTTTCGGGATTGTATGAAAATCTGTTTTTTTGAGAAAAATTTACCCACGCGCTGCAGGAACCAGACAAGCCGACATATGTTTCGATGATACTGGAATTACATCTCTTCATGGACTTTTTCTTCCCGGCATTGTGAGAGTCGAACTCACAACACTGTACTGACTTGTATGCTAGAAGGTCTAACACCTTTGGCCACTACCCAGCTTGAAGGTAAACCCTTCTCAGTGTCCATTTATGCATATATTTATACTTCCATATAGAACATTCTTTAATTTCAATGCTAACTTATATGAAAGATTTGCGAATTTTTAGGACTTGGTGTGAAACCTATGAAAGAATTTTCTATGCTTAATGCACGAATATTTTTTCATTTAAACATTTAAACTCTTTGTTGCTTTTTGACTTGTAGTCTATTGCTGTAAATACCGACGGTATTGTGAAGCAATTTTCGGGATTGTATGAAAATCTGTTTTTTTGAGAAAATTTTACCCACGCGCTGCAGGAACCAGACAAGCCGACATATTTTTCGATGATACTGGAATTACATCTCTTCATGGACTTTTCTTCCCCGGCATTGTGAGAGTCGAACTCACAACACTGTAGTGACTTGTATGCTAGAAGGTCTAACACCTTAGGCCACTACCCAGCTTGAAGGTAAACCCTTCTCAGTGTCCATTTATGCATATATTTATACTTCCATATAGAACATTTCTTTAATTTCAATGCTAACTTATATGAAAGATTTGCGAATTTTTAGGACTTGGTGTGAAACCTATGAAAGAATTTTCTATGCTTAATGCACGAATATTTTTTCATTTAAACATTTAAACTCTTTGTTGCTTTTGACTTGTAGTCTATTGCTGTAAATACCGACGGTATTGTGAAGCAATTTTCGGGATTGTATGAAAATCTGTTTTTTTTGAGAAAAATTTACCCACGCGCTGCAGGAACCAGACAAGCCGACATATGTTTCGATGATACTGGAATTACATCTCTTCATGGACTTTTCTTCCCGGCATTGTGAGAGTCGAACTCACAACACTGTAGTGACTTGTATGCTAGAAGGTCTAACACCTTAGGCCACTAACCAGCTTGAAGGTAAACCCTTCTCAGTGTCCATTTATGCATATATTTATACTTCCATATAGAACATTTCTTTAATTTCAATGCTAACTTATATGAAAGATTTGCGAATTTTTTAGGACTTGGTGTGAAACCTCACAATACCGTCGGTATTTACAGCAATAGACTACAAGTCAAAAGCAACAAAGAGTTTAAATGTTTGAATGAAAAAATATTCGTGCATTAAGCATAGAAAATTCTTTCATAGGTTTCACACCAAGTCCTAAAAATTCGCAAATCTTTCATATAAGTTAGCATTGAAATTAAAGAAATGTTCTATATGGAAGTATAAATATATGCATAAATGGACACTGAGAAGGGTTTACCTTCAAGCTGGGTAGTGGCCTAAGGTGTTAGACCTTCTAGCATACAAGTCACTACAGTGTTGTGAGTTCGACTCTCACAATGCCGGGAAGAAAAGTCCATGAAGTGATGTAATTCCAGTATCATCGAAACATATGTCGGCTTGTCT